>VCCN01006353.1:1474559-1486508 GCA_006491835.1 Architeuthis dux | reverse complement strand
AGGTGGAAACCGGAAATGACACCTGCGTGGGCGTTCGAACTTATAAAGCTCAGAGAAGAGACGGAATCTTCAGAGCAGACCCGAACAGAAAACTCAGGGCTCAGCAGAGAAGCAGATCGCCTAAGTCAGGCTGGAAGGCACGAACCGCTGTCCCTGTTGGGGACAGACTGACGGTTCTCCTTATCCCTCTCTCACTCTTCATTCTTCGGCCGACAAAAGTGTATACTATGAAATAAAAATATGTCTTCCTTTCTCGCCAATTCCAGGACATTCACCCCACTATACAACAAAATTAGTGGACTTATAACAGATAATGATGATGATGAAGAAGATGATGATGATGAAATACGTTACTTTGTAGAATGCAATCATACTTTTATTATATTAAAATATGCCAATACAGTTTTTGAAGTGATGATAGATGGGCTGTTCGAAAATGATCTTGGAACAATTTCAATTTTACATCTGCACAAGCATTCATTGTGCACATACCTTTGTCACGAGGGATGATTTGCGCAACATAAGATTGTTGCGACACTGACTACTAACATTAGAAGGAATATTGGCTTTCATATGGTTTACCTGATTGCCCACGTTGTATAAATCTATAACTGTTCATATTCTACGATTTAGAATAAGGTTCCCCCCCTGTGACCCCAGTTTATGTAAGTCCTTACCAATAGATTAATTCCCAGAGTAATATTCTCATGGGTTATTGACTGCTGACTTTTGTATATACTAATTCGTTTCCGAGATCTTCTGTTCTTATTAGAAATCGTCAACCAAAACTGTCAACAAAACTGTCAATATCGGTTTCTTCAGTTTTTAAGTTGGACTGGCTGGCTATGTATGTAGCGTATAGGACGCCCCAGTGTGGCTAGAGGTCTGCCAATTTAAACAGTTACTCCTTATTGTGTCTAGAAACATAAAACGTTATTTTGGGTGTTTTTTATTCCCTCCCAATGGGTTTTCAGTGCAGGGTTCAATTTGCAATGTAATTTTACTCCTTATTATGTCTAGAAAAAACTTTCTTGTTTTTTAATCCCCGCCCTCTCCATAAGTCTTTAGGTGGGTTGAATTTGCAATATAAGTTTATGCTAAATTGGTCTCTTAGTTTGTGTCCAGTGTTCATGCCTGTGTTTTTGTTTTTTTAATTCGGACATTTTTAGTGATCACCGCCCAACAAAATGTGAGAGATGTAACTTATTCATTGATCGCCACTTTTTCCAATTTTTAATTGATCACCCCAACACAGAATGCTGCCAAAGGACGTTGGTCAGATGACGGTTTCTATTGAGTGACCTACCGGACCTGTTTCATAATCAGTTATGCTCATAGCTTTGGAAAATTAGAATTGTTCCGCCAATTGATTACAGAATTATAGATGCTCTTCAGCCAAGAACTCAGAAGATATCAAGCGAGGAATTCAGCCGATTCAGCCAATCAAAGTCTAAGGTTTCGATTTAATTTTGTCTGGATTTGTCCAAGAGAAGAAAAAGACAAAGCAAGGAACATGTTGCTCATGGTGAAATTGGGATATAAATCGGAAGAAAATCTCTATTAAAATTAATGTCCGAAAAACGCGCATGTATGTAAGCAATTTATCTATGAGTGATTACGAACGGGTTTTACATAATCGAATGGTAGTATGTGGCCACACACACACACACACACATGCACACGCGCAATCACTCACACATACACATTCTCTCTCTCTCTCTCACACACACACACACACACATATATATATATGTATGTATATATATATATATATATATGTATACGAAGTGCTACACAAAGATTTGGATAATTTGAACATGTTGATCAATCTGTTCACTTGTCAATCTACCCAAAGCTTGCCAGAAAATAAAGAACATAATTTCCTATCAATGTTTCTTTGAAAATGAGAAAGTCACTCCAGTGCACATTGAAAATAATGCGACGGCAATGCTGATGGAAGGGTTCGAGTAGGCGTCGATAGCGCTGGTATATGACCAAGGATTCGGCTCTATATAAAAGGGTGGGCAGTACGATGGCTTTGCAGACCCTTGTTTTTGTGTCTTTTATGAGGTAGTAAAACGGGCCTGGAAAATAGCGGCTAGGTACTTCATGGTATTTCTCGAGGGAAATAGTGGTTACTTGGCGGCACCCATCTCCTCTCCAAGTAACAGGCGACTGATGGTGCTGCGTTACATGGTACCAGTAACATGGAGTAATCCATGATCTAGACACTTGTGACAGTTGGATTCATGTCTTTCTCAAGGGAATTAGTATGAAATGAACACAAACTACCTAACGCGAAGATTGAACTCGGTTTTCCGTGTTGTTAAACGTTAAGCTAAATCTGCCGCACAGAGAATATACTAAAAGGTTTGTTTTTTTCTAATTTCTCAAGAAATTAAAAAGTAGTCATAACATTTTTAAATAATAATGATTTATAATAGTTCATCTAACAAAAAAAAACCCCAAAACTCGGAAAAATGTATTAGAATAAATAGTAATATTTATTCTGACTGTTGATCTCATTCTATTTGTTGCCTGACCACAACGTTTTGGTCAATCCATTCTGCAGCCTTCTCCATCCTTATGGGAAATAGTCTAGAGGGGGTCCTGAGGATCTCTCTCTCTCTCTCTCTCTCTCTCTCTCTCTCTCTCTCTCTCTCTCTCTCTCTCTCTCTCTCTCTCTCTCTCAACAATCCTGATCAAAATTAGGGGAGTAAACTCTTCATTGTTTGTCTGCCCCGTCACATTAAATCAAGCCGATATGTTAACATTTCTCTACGGTGATTTGAAATTACGACTGATGAGCTGAATTGACAAGAACTACATATCTTCGAAGAGTTATGTTACGAATACGCAAGGGCTTATTTCATTCTAATAAATAATTTATGAAAATAACATTTCCCTATCGTTACCTAGTCAATGTTAGCCGGTTCTCTTACCGACTGAGCCAAACTCACAAGTCTTACATATCTACGAAAATTCATCTTACAGATACGCGAGGGTTTATTTCATTCTAATAAATAAATACCTTTATACTAAAGAATATATATTTTTAATAGTTTTTCACTTATAATATATACAACACAAACGTTGTAGTGATTATCTTCAGTCGAAATATAAGTAGGTGTGGAGTTTGACCTTGCAGCAACCAGTCTTGTTACATCTACTGTTCCATAGCTGATGGCTATAATCATCTCACGCTTGTCCATTTGTAAATGTAATATTTACCGACAACGATTCACCGACAGCAAATTACCGACATTTATCGAGGTACAATTTATCGAGGTACAATTTACCGAGATATATAATTTAACGAGATCTTTAAAATTACAAAAAGGTTCAGAATTTACTGTAACGAACATATATTAAAAGATTTGTCAATCGTTTAGCCGAGGGTCCATGCCGTTTTCAGCTATTTACGTACTTTCCGAACTTTGGACGAAAAAGCGATACGTGAAGAGAAAAAAAGTTAAAAACTTGTATAAGAATTGTTTTTATTGTAAGAAATATTCATCCAATTCGTAAAATAATTAATGGAGATGTTTTCAATCTAAAAATTATGTTTTCCTGTTTATAACCAGAGATTTTTGTCTTTGAAAAGGTTGTTCCCAGTGTATGGGAAGTAATAATTAGCATATAGAAAAGATAAAATAAAATTCAATAAAACTAGAGATTCTTTGTTTAGGAAAACTTAAATTTTAATTTGTGTACTGTAAATAAAATTGTTTGTTTGTGAAATAAACCTTCATTATTATTTGTAAGAAAGTCTTTTAACTTAAAAAAAATATTGGAGGTACCCTGCACGTCCCCAGCTGGCGAAAGGGGAAGTCTCCATAGATATATGGGGTACCCTTTAAGACGGCGTGGACCATAAACTCCCCCTGTAGATATATAGGACCCTACCGAATATACCGAATAAGGTGGCATCAATCTAAATGCGCACCAGAAACTACTGGCAAAGGGTGAGCTAAATTAGCCACCACCTTCCCAAATCCAATATGACAGCACATTCTTGGACATTAAACAAATTGAATAACATGAGGATCTACACTTACAATGCCCGTGGCATAGCTGAGGACCATAGACTAGTCCTACTGCAAATGGAATTGGACAACATCAACTGGCACATCGTTGGTATAAGTGAAATACACAGAAAAGGATAACAACCTTCTAAGGCTTATGGTAAGTAACCATCTATTCTATTACAAAGGGAGAGAAGATAAAAAATATAGTGGCGTAGGATTCTTAGTCAGTAATAACATCGCAGGCAACGTTATAAGTTTTGATAGTATATCAGACAGAATAGCTTGGATAACAGTTAGATTAAACAAAATATACACACTAAAGGTAATCCAGGTCTACGCGCCTACTTCGAAAGGTTCTGACCAAAAGATCGATGAGTTTTACGACGACATCAGTAAGATAATAGACAGAGAGAAGACTAACGACACAAAATTCATGGGAGACTTTAATGCTAAGGTAGGTCAAGGAAAGGTTGACGAATCTAGAGTAGGAAAATATGGAATAGGGCAGAAAAATGAGAGAGGTGGCATGCTAGTAGATTTCTCAGAAAAATACGGTTTAAAGATAACTAATACATTCTTTCAAAACGGAAGGTCGAAAGTGGACTTGGAAAAGCCCAAATGGCACAACAAAAAACGAAATCGACTTCATACTAACTAAATCATCAAATATTCAAAACTTATACGAAAATGGCACCGCAATAATTAGACTACATAAAGATACAAACAAGATAAAGAAGGAGTAAGACAATATCGCCTAAACTATTTACAGTGAGCCTTGAAAGCATCTTTCGGAAAACTGACTGGGAGAGGATGGGAATAAACATAGATGGAGAATACTTAAGCCACTTAAGATTCGCAGATGACATTTCCATCCGAAGAATTACAAAATATGTTAACTGATCTAAATGGGGAAAGCAAAAAGATAGGTTTAAAAATGAACAGAACAAAGACAAAGTAATGTTCAACGATGGAACAACAAACTGAACAAAGTAGTTCAAAGTATAGAATAAATCTTAACTAAAGATGAACAGAACAAAGACGAAAGTAATGTTCAACGATAGAGTCCCCAAAAAGGCCATACAGATAGAAGGAGAGATGAATATATCTACATAGAGCAGGTAATAAAGTTAGAGAAGGACCATGACTGCGAAATAAAACGACGGATAACGATAGGTTGGAAAGCATTTGGTATGAAGAGAGACATTCTGAAGAGCACCATGCCAATGTGCCTAAAGCGTAAAGTATACAACAGCTGCATAATACCAGCCATGACTTATCGATGCGAAACATGGAAATTAAATAAACGAGATGAAAACCAACTCAGAATAGCGCAGAGGGCCATGGAAAGAGCAATGCTAGGGATAATTCTAAGAGATAGAAAAGGGGCTGGTCACCTAGCAAGAAGAGATGACAATAGATGGGGAAAAGACTAACCGATTGGTGCCCATGGGACAGTAAACGAAGTAAGAAAAGACCAGACACAAGATGGAGGGACGAGATAGAAAAGTTTGCCGGTAAGACGTGGCAGGGGTTAGCACAAGATAGGTCGTCATGGAAGGAGATGGGAAAGGCCTTTGTCCAGCAGTGGACTTATAACCTCTCCAGTTTAAATACAATTGTTTGTTTGTGAATTTTAAAAGGAACCTTTATCTATAACTTACACCTTAAACTTAAATGTCATGTATCTTTTTTTTGAGATATCATGTGGACAGAGATAACTTTTGAAGATATCGCATGGCCCGAAAAGATAGCTTCGACGTTGGGGAGGTAATTGTACATGGATCTGCTCCACAATGTAATCACTTCTTTCGTTGCCTATGTCACAACCTTCGACAAAGTTTCATTGAGAACTTTTTGGAGATCGTTTGGACAGGCAGACGGACGGAAAGACGGGCGGAAAGACCCACCGGCACCAATAATCGACAAAGGCCCTCACTACTTGAAGGATTGGCGGAACACAATCTTACTATCACCACTTGATATCGTGCTTGTATTGTAGGTTACTACGTAAATACAAGAGAATGTGGTCGGCTCAGAATTCACATGCTGGATTTTAAGGTAGGCAAACCATCCCTATTTGGAACACTGGCGTATCATAATCTTCCTATCAACATTTCCCCTTATTCTGACTTGTATCCTATAAAGCTAAGTAAGAAGAGCGCCTACTGTAGTGCAATATTTAGCAAGCTCGTATCGCAAAACAATTTACTAGTGTAGTGAGTTTGGTCCTCACTGGGTACTAAACTGAGTCCCAGACTAAGCTAACATAAGTAAATATCTACAGAAAGGAAGAAGAAAAGAAAGAAAATATACATGTTATGATATGTGTATCCGGACACCTGGGCGGAAATGTAAGTGAACCCAGTCACCTCAGGAAATAGGTATATTGTCTAAATATTGTCAGTGTTCAAAACAGGAAATGGGAACCGGTGATTGACACCGTGTGACACCACGTAGGCATTAGAGAGAACTATAAAGCAGACCCGACACTCAAAGAAAAGCGGACAGAAATCTCGACACTCAAAGAAGACAGACAGACATCAGCGTAGCCGAAAGGCACAAGACCGCTGTCCCTGTTGGGGACAGACTTATCATCTCTCTCCCACTCTTCACTCTCCGGCCGACAAAGATGTATGTTGTGTAATAAAAATATGTCCAGATAGTTTTACAAGCAAGTCTTCTAGTTTCCTTTCTATCCAAGTCCAGGACTTTCAGCCAGTATCCAACATACACATAGAGATGGATTGAGATAAACAAATGGATAGATACAAACATTCACAGTTACAGCATATTTACTATTATGTTATGGTATATGATGCGCATTTTATCGATATCCGGGCCAACGCCTAATCGAACTAAACAGCTACTTATGGCCCCGTGGCCAGCAGAGGGTCCCAAGAGCATTGGCAATAGTCAATTGTGTTTGCAGCGCCGAGGCGGCGGAGGCTCCCAAATCAAATTCTGCTTAGGGACCCATAAAGGATTGGTTCTGCTTGGTTTTTTTTTATTGAATTTAGCACTTAATAAAATTTGTATGCATTATACGCTAAACGTAAATGTTTGGCGACACTTGGAGCAAGCATGCCTCGCGTTACCATGGCAACATAATTTTCTGAGACTGAAGACGATAATGGCGACTTTTCAGAATTCAAACAAACCGTTAAGAGTGAATAAACTTTATTAAGCAATTGAATATTCCTAACTACGTTGTATATTCTTTGTTATTCAAATGTTATATCTTCTATTGTTTCCTCCGTTGAAGCATTTGAAGTATTTTGCTCTGCCACGAACAGAGATAGATAGATATGAACAAACTGATATATATATATTTATATATATATATATGTGTGTGTGTGTGTGTGTCTGTGTGTGTGTGTGAACAGACTGAAATAGATAGATAGATAGATAGATAGATAGATAGATAGATAGATAGATATACATGAACAGACTAAGAAAAATAGAAATAGAAACCGTCACGTAACCAAATCTTTTCTAATTGAAATAATGCTTAGATTTTGAGCCCTTTTTGCAAATTGAAAATGTTTATTCAGGTTCAACGTGGGTTTTGGGGGGAAGTCTCTCCCTCCCCTTGTCTCCTGCTGAATGTTTTAATTTCAGACTTTTTTATGATTTAGCTATTTATTTTCATTATCATGATAATAATCTAGCTACTTTTAGCCACTATCAGCTATGTTTAGCCACAAGTTTATTCTGTCTAATTTTGGCTGATTTCGAGTAGGGATGTCCAATTTTGGGAACACTATTGTCCAACTTTGAGAAAACAGATCTGGCAACTCTGCTCAGTATACAAGTGAACAGGCTTGCTAACCATTGCACCATTGTAGGCTCCCTATAAATATTGAAATAATTTCGACCAATGCATTCTAATCGACTGCCCGCTTCGTTAATTGACGATCTCATTTTGCAAATACAATGACTGCAAAACAAACTTAATTTCGAAGCTGATTGAATGTGTCCTGGCACAGACGAGACATTTTCGATATTATAGTTAACATCAATAGCTATATACGAGCCAGAAAATCACATCGTTTTTCTTGTTGTCTTTTCTTCCCTCATCTCCCCTTCCTCACCCTTTTACTTCTTTTTTTTCTGCTTTGCTTGCATCTTTCTCTTGTTCAAGTTCCTCTTCTTTTTCCACATCTCTTTTTCGTTAACTCTTCATTTACCCCTTTCTTCCTCCTTCACCTTCTTCTTCTTGTTCTTCTTTTTCAATATTAAATGGTTGGATACTTTCCAGACTGCCTTGTGGAAAAAAAGAAAGTAAGAAAGAAAAAAAGAAAGAAAGAATGAATGAAAAGAAAAGAAAAGCAAGAGCGAAGGCGAGGAGAAAAGAACAAAAATCAAAGAACAAATCGAAAGGAATAAAGAAAAAGAAAGAGAGAAAAAAAGAAGGAAGAAAATTAAGGATAGAGAGAAAGAATAAACGAATGACAAAGAGAAAAAGAACAAAAAGAGAAAGGGAGGCAGAGGAAAGAACGAAAGAAAGAAAGGAAGAAGAAAAAGAGACGAAAAGTTGAAGAATGATAAAAGAACATAATTCGTACATATGTAAATCAAAAATAGAAAGAAAGAAAGAGAGAAAGAAAAAGAGCAAGAACAAAAAGAAGGAAGACATACAATGTATGAGAGGCTAAAAGAGAAAAAGAAATCCACTGAAGAAAAGAGAAAAGTATACACGGAACAAATATCGACAATACTTGAAGATATTCCTGAATAATACAAGCGTTTGGTATGGTGTCCATTTTGTTCGAGCTTCGTACGCATGCGCGGGAATGGGAATGTGTATGCGTGTGTTAGTAAAGTAACGTGCATTATACACAAGTGTATTGGCGCCTGTTATGGAAATTCGTAGAAATCCAATCATTGAAAAAGATAATTAAACTCAAATGGGAAAAATTGAACAGAAACTGCCGCAACAATCCTATTTACGTACGACATGTGTGGGTGCGTTCGAATATTTATTTCTCTGCAATGTAAAAGGGTTTCACCTTCTTATTTTTCTTTGTGCATATGCGTCAGTGGTGTGGAGTGTGTGTTTCTTAGCAGTAGATAGATATGAAGAGATGGAGATAGATGTAAACATAAATAGATATCTAGATAAGTAGTTATGAACAGACTGAGATAGATAGATAGATAGATAGATAGATAGATAGAAACAGACTGAGATAGATAGAAACAGACTGAGATAGATAGATAGATAGATAGATAGATAGATAGATAGAAACAGACTGAGATAGATAGATAGATAGATAGATAGATAGATAGATAGATATAAAGATATGAACAGACTGAGATAGATAGATAGCTAGATATGAACAAACTGATATATATATATATATATATGTGTGTGTGTGTGTGTGTGTGTGAACAGATTGAGATAGATAGATAGATAGATATACATGAACAGACTAAGACAAATAGAAATAGAAACCGTCACGTGACCAAATCGTTTCTAATTATAATAATGCTTAGATGTTCAGCCCTCTAGCTCCATTGGTGCTGCTTGTACGCGTGACACATACATAGCCAGTCAGAATCAATTAAAAACTGAGGAAACCTATTTTGACCTATGGTGACAGTTTCGGTTGACGGTTTCTGATAGATAGATAAATAGCTAGCTAGCTAGCTAGATATATAGATAGATAGAAGAACAGACTGAGATAGATAGATAGATAGATAGATAGATAGATAGATAGATAGATAGAATGTGTTATTAGCTCGAGTGAAAGTGGATTTATTCTCATAGGATTATTCGTGTGCCAATAAAAATGAGTAGCGCCAAAGGGAAAGACAGGTACCACAAAGGAAAACTACGAGAGGTCATGACAAATTAGGACATTGGAAATAACAACGGGAGAGATGTAAAAGGTGAAAATGGAAAGAAGAGAAGAAGATAAAGAAGGAACCTATGCACGGAAGACAAGGGGGGGGCTAGGAAAGACAAGAAAGCTGAAAGAGAGGCTAAAAAGCCACATTGGAAAGATAACTGTGGAGAGAAATACAAAGGAAAAGAATCGAAGGATGAAGAGGAAATGGGGTTAGAAAGAGAGAAAGAAAGAGAGAAATGGTAGATATGAACACGCTGAGGAAGAAAGAAAGGAAGGAAGAAAGGAAGAAAGAAAGAAGCAAGAAAAAGACAACGAATAAAGATGTTGAAAGAAAAGAAAAGTAAAAGAAGGAGGGACGTCGCTTTCAAGAATTGGACGACCCAGAAAGAGAAACACAATTTGAAAAGAATAAAATCAGAATAAAAATTGAAAGGAACGAAAAAGTTTGTGGAAGATTTTCAAATGATAAAGGAAAGAAACAATAAGACAAGAAGTGAATGAGTGAAAAAGTTGAAGCGGAAAGAAGAAAAGAAAGAGTGAGAAAGACAGAAAGAGAAAGAAAGGATAAGAAGAAAAAAAGAAGGAATTAGATAAGGCTTTTAAAAATGGCAATCAATTCAGAAACAGTGATAGGGAGAAGCTACGAACGAAAGAGAAAGAATGAAAGAGAAAGAATGAAAGAGAACGAACGAAAGAGAAAGAACGAAATAGAAAGAATGAAAGAGATAGAATGAAAGAGAACGAACGAAAGAGAAAGAATGAAAGTGATAGAATGAAAGTGAACGAGCGAAAGAGAAAAAATGAAAGAGAACGAACGAAAGAGAAAGAATGAAAGAGAAAGAATGAAATAGAAAGAATGAAAGAGAAAGAATGAAAGAGAACGAGCGAAAGAGAAAAAATGAAAGAGAACGAACGAAAGAGAAAGAATGAAAGAGAAAGAATGAAATAGAAATAATGAAAGAGAAAGAATGAAAGAGAAAGAAAGCAAAAGAAACCAATGAAACACGTCTGGTCACTCAATAGAAACCGTCACATGACCAACGTCTTTTGTCAGCATGCCTTGTTAGGGGTGATCAATTAAGAAAAATGGAAAAGGGGGTGATCAATGAATAAGTTACTTCTCTCACCATTTGTTGGGCAGTGATCACTAAAAAAGTCCGAATCTTCAAAAAACAAGTGGGCACACTGCCGGACACAAACCAAGGGAACATAAACTTAAATTGTTAATTGGATCCCCCTTTAAAAACCCAATCTTTTTGGAGGAGGGGGAGTTTCAGCCTTCTAGCACCACTGGGATGTCCAAACGCATGATAGATACATAGCCAGCCAGTCAGCCCAACTTGAAAACTGAAGAAACCTATGTTGATGTTGACTATGTTGGTGCTGACAGTTCTGGATGGCGGCATCTGAAAAGTGAATAAAGAATAAAATAAACGAAGGTCGAGATGAAAAGGCGGACTGGTTTACAGGAAAGGAAAAAGAAAAAGAAGGAATAAAAGTGAGAATGAAAAAAAAGGCCTAGTGGATAAATGGCTGAAGGAAAAGCAAGAAAAGAAAGGGAAAAGAAACAAAGCAAAATGGTGCTAAAAATGGTGCGAAGGAATATGGCGGAAAGGTGACTGAGGATGATGAGTGATGGCAGTTGAGATGAAGGTAATTGTATGGGTCCCTGGAAATGAATCATGGAGAGGAATAATTCGGTCACGTGGCACGGGAATTCTCCGATCGATTGTGGCTAATTATAGAAAGTGGCCGTGGGGTCCTTGTTGATGTTTGTTCAGGCACGCATAGGCATGACAAAACAAACAATTAAATATAACGTATGTATACATCTGCAGAAGCGCTGATAGATAGATAGATAGATAGATAGATAGATAGATAGATTGATTGATATGAACAGACTGATATAGATAGATAGATAGATAGATAGATAGATAGATAGATGGATGGATGGATGGATGGATGGATAGATAAATAATAACAGACACATATATTAGATAGATAGATATGAACGAACTGCGTTAGATAGATATAAACAGATTGAAATAGATAGACAGATAGATCGAGAGAGA
>VCCN01006353.1:1378983-1394810 GCA_006491835.1 Architeuthis dux | reverse complement strand
GGAACAAACTAAGGGATCGATTTAGCATAAACTGACATTGCAAATTGAACCCTCCACTAAATTTCATTTTTTTAATTTGCCTTTACCCGCAAGACATAAAACATCTCTAATCTATCCCGCCTGCCAAAAATAAAATCCGTGTCGTCGATCATTGCTCGTGTAAAGAGTTCGATCCTTAGTAGGTGCTCTATTCTTGTGATCTTATGCCAGACTCAACTAAGATTGATAAATGTCTTCAAGAAAATGTTCCCCATTCGGACAAACCAGACGAGAAGAGATTCTTTCGACCTATTTACATTGAGTTACTCAGTGACAAATACTGTTCTATTAACTCTGCGAACAAGTAGTTCCAATCGAGTTTCTTTTTAGAGGCTTATTTGCATTCACGTTAGATAAACACAATTCTATTGGTCATAGGCTTATTGGCTCTGCAACATAAGATTCTTTGACGTCATTTTTTCTTTCATTTTTCAACCAATGGGAAGACATGACCAAACGATTGGAATGTCCCTTTTTATTTGAAATCTATAGAAAGGATTTTTTTTTAAAGAATGTAATCAAGAATTGGTTTTATTGATTCGTCCATTTGTGCATTGGGTAAATTTTCAGATCAATATCTATTTACATAGCTGTCAATATCAGCTGGCAGATATAGTAGCCGGATCGAACTCCAATCCGATACTTTTAGTGCCAATGACAATTCCAAGAAGGTAATTGACTTAATCTCCTTGGATTGGAAAAATACGGATTCTCTCTATAAATAATTCCACAAGGATTTCTGTCAGGATTTCTAAGACGAGGTATTTCAAATTATTAGAAACCGTCAACCAAAACTGTCAAGGTTTCTGCAGTTTTCAACTGTTTTGGCTGGCTGGCTGGCTGGCTGGCTGGCTGGCTGGCTTGCTGGTGAGCTGACTGGTTATGTATGTATGTATGACGCGTACAGGCCACACTAATGGAGCTAGAGGGCTGAAAAGTTAAACAATAACTCCTTATTATATCTAGAAAAACGGTTGTTTTGTTTTTTGAAAGTTCCTCCCCATAATAGGTTTTTAGTGGAGGGTTCAATTTGCAATGTAAGTTTATGCTAAATTGATCCCTTAGTTTGTGCCCGACAGCATTCACGCTTATCTTTTTAAAATTCAGACTTTTTGGTGATCACTGCCCAACAAAAGGCGAGAGAAGTAATTTATTCATTGATCACCCCTTTTTCCAATTTTTTAATTGATCACTCCCAACACGGCTTGCTGCCAAAATACGTTGGTGACATGACGGTTTCTTTTGAGTGACTAACCCGTTTGAATTAATTATTTTCTATCTGCTAGGGCTAAGTCTTGGGTAATCTTTGAGTTATCTGTATGAAACTATGTCTGGCACACGGTTACGCCGCCGGAGCACCCGAAAAATAATCAAAAGCAAAACTAAGAGTTTGGGTTTAATCAGATAAGTCCAACCTCAAAAAGAAACGTTTTTACTGTGCAGAAAATACAAAATATTTCCAATAGTCACGGTTTTCATAAGTGCGCAACAGCATATATATATATATATATATATGTGTGTGTGTGTGTTTGTGTGTGTGTGTGTGTGTGTGTGTGTGTGTGTGTGTGCGTAATCTGCATATGTATTATTTATTTATTAAGGTTAGTTTTGGCACAAGGCCACAAGCATAATAATACATAGATTGACAAACAAAAACTTTGGGAATATATAAAAGTGTTCTTTGTGATCTTCATCCACAAAGTCCCAAAGAATCAGGTGGCGGATTTTCGAGTTATCGCCACAAAATGGGCCATTTTGGATTTCTGACTTTTTTCATTCATTGCTTTTAAAGGGTAATAAAATCAAATTAGATAATTGAAATAAACATCATTTCTTATGTTATGGTAGTTGTACAATCTATTTACATCAGACTTTTCAGTACTAAATGCATCATTATGAAAGTATGGGCTATTATAAGTACAAAAATCGTTTACGAGCACTTGATAGAAATATTCCTATTCCTGCTATGAGCAAGCTGATTGCTATTTCAAATTTTGACCTGAGTATTGTCTTTCAAATGACATCAAAATGACCTTTCTAGGACAAACCAGTGCCAAGTTATCGTTGTTGCAATCTATATACTTCAATAGATTCCGTAGGCATTTTTGCTTGTATAATCAAATAAATAGAGTTTCGTTCAAAACTTGTGTAGATTAGCAAAACTATACATTTTTTGAATCCTCAGAGCATGGAGCATGCGAACATTAATATTGACATTTGCACAGACTCCTGAATGCCCGCTATTTTTGATTTTCAAAATGGCCGCCGTAAAATACATATTTTGCACTATTAGTGAGATTTACTACGTATTTCGTTCAAAGCTTTTGTAGATTAGCAAAACTATACATTTCTGGAATCTTCAGAGCCTGGGGAATTAAAAGAATAATGTTGGCTCTTGCGTAAATACCTGAATGGCAGCCATTGTCGGTTTTCAAAATGGCCGCCGTAAAATACATAATTCGTGCTACCTCGGCTTCTAGTCAACTTAGACTCATAACTAAATAGGCTAATCCTATGTTCTCTGGATCAAAAAAACATTGGTGGCATCATTAGACCCATAATCCTAACACTTGCTTCACTTTTGGGTCATTCCATATCAATTCATTAAGGCTGTTTAACTACCCGTCTGGGATTTGACTGAAACTTTGTACCTAGGTTATAATCAGTTTGACCGGGGGTCAGTATTTCAGCCCCCCCACCACCACCACCCGCGTCTAAAAAATATTATATAACCTGAACATTTTTATATTTTCTGAAACTAGATGCTTCTGTCAAACAAATTACTAAGTTTGGAAATAATAACATTCAAAGTTTCACCATTTGAATTTTTCAGGTATATATAAATCTTAAATTTTGCATTAATTAACACTAGCGTACGTGCATTTAATGCAAATCGAAGACTTTCATAGAAAAACATACATCTCCATGCTTGGGGGGTTGTGAGGAGGCACATAAGCACACGCCAATGCTGATAAGACAATGGCTGAAGGATAGGATTCTTCAATATTTGCCAAATGTGAAGTCCGTGACACAGAGACAGACAAAAGCCATTAGTTATTTACTGGCCTGACGCCTGTGAAGACAAATATGTTATACAAGACAGCTAAGCTAATACGCAGAAGTATTCCGAACTTCACTGACGAGAAGAAACAGTCAGACACGGTTACCGTATTGAGCACAGCAGAAAACATTCCACCAGATTTGTACAGCCTCATACGTTGGTTTTTGGGGGGAACCAAAGAGGAGTTGTATACAGAAATGAGGCGCAGAACAGTGAACCAATCAGCACTGACATTAAGTTAGAACATCATGTATGTTTTCAAAACAAAAAGGCACCAACCCAAGTAGGCAACAGAAACACTATGGATACAATCGGGATAATCCACAGGTTCTGGGTTTGGCATTTACCGTTTATCACGACAACAGAAACAAGAAACTAATATACCTTCTTCATTCACAGAACTATTATGTTCCATACAGTCGATCACAGCTCTTGGAAACAACTGTAGCCAATGCTGACCTGTACGTCCCTCTGTCAGAAGTAACCTTTGTATTCTTTGCAGTTGACAATACATATTTCACCGAGGATACAGCTGATGGGTAAGACATCATACATGGGACAATCACTGCAGTTTATCCGAAGGCCAATGATCCAGGGGAAGTCATCGCACCCAGTGACGAAAAGAATCTATCATTTGCCCCATATCATGTATGGAGCAAGCCAAAATTAAAGATTAAGCCAAATCCTTGACTGGTCAGGAGAGCACAAGTATTCAAGCTCAACACCACAGGGGTTTCTGAGTCTTATTAACTGACCCACCTCGGCTGGATCATAGTATCTGCCCTGCTTAGAGAAAAGGATAATGGAGAACAGAGCAGTAGGCCTGGTTGGGCTGGATTAAAGTCACTCGCGTGACCCAAGTTGGTGCACTACCACTGCTGCCAGAAGTTGCACACAAGTGGTCTACAATGCTGACTGTGATTCTACAAGAGTCCCAGTTGAAGAGCTTGGTCGTTGGTGAAAACACCCAACAGTGACTACCTTCGTCGTGGCATTACGCGAGAAGGTGGTCCAGTTCCTTGATTCAAGGGATTATCTGAAAATAACTGTTCTTCCCAAGCTTAGTGAGCTACACACTGTGATGGCTACACACTGTGATGGCTACACTGAGGGCACTGAAAACTTTGGGATTGATGATGCGTGGATTGAGGCTGATGTATATGGCTCCGCCACAACACGACAGATCCTGAAGTGTTCCCACTACAAGAGAACTCTTCGTGCACACATCCATACATACATGGCTCTATATGAACGTTTCATAGACAAGTTTTCACAGAGAAACCGAACGTCATATCCATATGCTCAAATCCAGTGAATGAAGTCCAAGAAGCAGTTTGAAGATAACAACCATGAAGAAGCTGTTACATTGATGATCTGCTTAGCAGCAACTGCATCACAGCGCTGTCCTGAAGCACGGGTGGTCTTCTTCAGCCAAGATGGGGATGTCTTGGTTCTGTGTGTTGCACACTACGACAAGATCTGCAAACACACTGCGATATCTATGGTATCAGGTACTTTGGAGATTGACTCAATTGCGCTGAGACGAGACAAGACAACAGTGTTACCGGGATTTCACGCATTCACTGGAGTAGATAATGTTGGAAGATTCTCTGGAGTAGGCAAAAGCAAGTGGTTTCAACAGTACATGAAAGTTGACAGAAATATCATCTCAGCACTGATGAAACTGGGAGAAGAACGCGACCAAGCACAGGATGTGAACGATGCATTGGCCAACTGTGTATGTTTGATGTACTGGGTATCCAAATAACAAGTATTCCTGGCCTAAGGTGGCATCTGTTTTTCAAACATCTGGCAGAAAGCAGCAAGTTGCCTCCTTTACGTACGGATGTTGTGGTGCCAAGCCATATGTGGCAACGTCTGTTCGACCCAATCAAACATGGCTGTTATCAGAATGAACATGGTGAGATACTACCTACCACTACGAAGGTACCACCTGCCCCACGGGCCATTGTAGAATTGGTCGAGTTTTAAATGTAAAGCCCATTGCACAACCCAAAGGTGTTCATGCAGGAGACACAACTTGACTTGCACAGACCTTTGTTTGAGTGGAAATGCATATTCCTGAACGATATAGAGCTAGTAGATCCTGTTTATAAAACTTATAGTTCAACCTGATAACTAACATGGCTGCTTTCTTGCTTTATCATTCCATACCAATAACGTCAAAGGACTTGCCAAATGTATTATGCAATAAGGTTATATCACACACGTAAAGATAATGGTTTTAAAATACCTTTGTTTATTGCTTTCTATAATCCTTAGAACTATTTTGAGACGTTTTACTGGATTCCATGATCCAACAAACACAGGATTAGCCTATTTAATTATGTTTCTACTTTGACTAGAAGCCGAGGTAGAGCACATTATGTATTTTACGGCGGCCATTTTGAAAACCCAAGGTGGCGGCCATTCAAGATTTTTGGATTCCCCACGCTCTGCGGATTCAAAAAATGTATAGTTTTGCTACAAAATCTACAAGGGTCTAAAAAAAAGTCTGATATAAATAGATTGTACAACTACCATAAGAAATGATGTTTATTTCAATTATCAAATTTGATTGTATTACTCTTTAAAAGCAATAAATGAAAAAAACAGAAATCCAAAATGGCGGTAACTCGAAAACCCGCCATATGATTTTCTGGGACTTTTGGGATGAAGATCACATAGAACACCTCTACATATTCCCAAAGTTTCAGTTTGTCAATCTAAATACTGAGATTAAACCCTAATTGTACTGTACTATAAGGCGCCTAGTGAGGATCGAAGTTACTACTCAATAGTAATTATCTGTGAAATTAGCTTGTGAACCATTACACCATGACGAGGCGCACTAATCTCCCCCCCTCTCTCTCTCTCTCTCTCTCTGGTTCACTGCTGGACAAAGGCCTTTCTCAACTTCTTCTGTGACGATTGTATGGTCATGTTGTTTTGGGGGAGGTAGTGGCTAACTAAGCTAAGCTCTTTCATCAAAATTCTCAGCTCTTACATTCTCAACCCACAATAATGATAATTGAGAAACACATAGGACTGCGATGACTGAGGAAAAGAGAAGGTAGTAGAAAAAAAGAAACTAGTATTCCATGGGAAATTATGAATCACCGCCAACCATATATACTGTGTTCGGGGTGATCAATTAAAAACTTGGAAAAGGTGGTGTAAATGAATAAGTTACTTCTCTCGTTGGCGTTATTAATACCTAATGGGAGTGTGGTATATATATATGTGATACATATACCTCGCATAAATACAAAGGTAGTTAAATCTGAGGTCACAGCCGCCACACAAACATAAAAAAGAAAACATAATTCCATTACTGAAATGTCAGACATATTTGTCGTATTATTTGGCTTTATAGAAAATGAAAACGTTTTAATATTTATGCATATTTTTCTTAATTTAGGGCCCCTCTATAACATATGCTACAGGTCCCCGCACTAGGTTAATTCTGCCCTGGCCCCAGCAGTGGATAAGCTTATTCTGGTAAAAGGCCACAGCATTGGGGCGCCCAGGGGATATCCTCAACAGCAGTGGATGTTACATTCATCAGCTAGGTCTGGCATAAGGCCACAGCATTGGAGTGTCCAGTAAGTAATCTCTGCAACAGTATTGGGGCGCCTATTAAGTAATCACAACAACGGTGGATATTACATATATTAGCTTAGTCTGGCATAAGGCCACGGAATTTGAGCATCAGGTAAGTAATCTAAGCAGCAGTAGATATTACATTCATAACCATGGTCTGGCATAAGGCCAACGCATTTGGGCGTCTATTAAGTAATCACAACAACGGTGGATATTACATTCATTAGTTTAGTCTGGCACAAGGCCACAAAATTGGGGTGTCTAGTGATCAATCTCAGCAGCAGTGAATATTATGCTCATTAGCATTGTCTGGCATAAGGGCAATAAAATTGGGACACCCAGTGAGCATTCTCAGCCGCAGCGGATATAGCATTCCTTTGCTTAGTATGGCATAAGGCCACAGGATTAGTGCGCTCAGTGGGTAATCACAGGAACATATACATATATATGTGCGTGTGTGTGTGTGTGAGAGAGAGAGAGAGAGAGAGAGGGTGTGTGATATTTTTGTCATTCAAATATTGATGGTAATAACTATTCAACCATTATTTTAATTACATTTGATTAGTTTTTACCTTCATCTTAATTTCAATTGTTTTTATATACAACTTTCAATTAGAGCCGTTGTTTCTATTTACCTTCTTCTTCTTCTTCTTCTTCTTCTTCTTCTTCTTCTTCTTCTCATTCTCATTCTCATTCTCCTCCTTCTTCTTCTTTCTTCATTTCTCCAATATTTTTTACCTTATTTCAATTAAATTTGACTAGTTTTTACCTTCATCTTAATTTCAGTTGTTTTTATATACAACTTTAATTCGAATTGAAAGTGGTAGATAAAAACAACTGGAATTAAGATGAAGGAAAAAACTAGTCAAATGTAATTCCAATAATGTGTTACAATTACTTCATCCAATAATAATAATAAAGATTGATATATTCAACCACTGATTTGGCAGTATTTGGAGCTGTTCATCCCTTCTTGTTTTCAAACTCGCTAACCAAATTCAGACTCACAAAACGTAGAAGAATATTTCTTTTGACTCTGCTGCGACTATTGCTTCTACTTTTACACAAAAAAGATGAAGAAAGGTTGACAACCCAAGTATAAACGGCTTTTCGGAATACTGTCCTCATTTTCTTTTCTCGAAATAAATTGCCTACTGTATACCATGACAAATATTTTGATGAGTATTTGTTTCGTCTATTAAAACTGTCAACCAAAACTGTCACCAAAACTGTCAACGTAGGTTTCTTCAGTTTTTAAGCTGGTCTGGTTGGCTCTGTCTGTATGTATGTATGCATGTATGTATGTATGTATTACGCGTACTGGCTGGCTGACTGGCTATGTATCTATCACGCGTAGAGGCCGTACAATTGAGCTAGAGGGATGAAAATCTGAACATTTACCCCTTATTCTGTCTAGAAAAACGTTTATTTAATTTATTTTTAAATTAACCCTAAATAAGTTTTTTGCAATGTAAGTTTATGCTAAATTAATCCCTTAGTCTGTGCCCAGCAGCATCACGCTTGTTTTGTTTGTTTTTTAATTCAGACTCTTTTAGTGATCACCGCCCAACAAAAGGCGAGATCACCACTTTTTTCCAATTTTTTTAATTGATCACCCCCAACACGTCATGCTGCCAAAAGACATTGGTCAGGTGACGGTTTCTATTGGGTGACTAACCGGACCTGTATTTCTTCTATTTTTTTTCTTCTTCTGTCTATCGGATTCGGCAAACCGAGTTATTTTCAGGTTCTTAGGTGAAGAATTTGCACCATTCCAAATATGTCCACTTCTTTTCTATCGTTTATTTCTGTTGCTTTGTGAATGTTCTTCGACCGAGTCATTCTTCGACCTCCAAAAATAAATACTTCATCTCGCAATCTCAAAACAACTTTCCCTAAAAACCTTTTTTAAATTAAATAAAAATTAAAATCTAATAATAATTTTATTTTTAAATTGAAAATTCATTTATAAGTGTAATTATTGTCAAACTCCAGTCCGTAACAACAACAACAAGAACAGTCCTCGCCTAATTTAGTGGAGTAAACTCTTCACTGTTTGTCTATCGCATCACGTTAAACCAAACCGATATATAAAATGAACAATTCCCGACTGTGATTAAAAGAGATCCTAATTAAAACAATGAACATAAGACACCAAATATTAAAATAGATCCTAATCAAAACAATGAACAGAAGACACCAAATATTAAATGAGATCCTAATTAAAACAATGAACAGAAGACACCAAATATTAAAAGAGATCATAATCAAAACGATAAACAGAGGACACCAAATATTAAAAGAAATCCTAATTAAAACAATGAACAGAAGACACCAAATATTTAAAAAGATCCTAATTAAAACCATGAACAGAAGACACCAAATATTAATAGAAATCCTAATCAAAACAATGAACAGAAGACACCAAATATTAAAATAGATCCTAATTAAAACAATGAACAGAAGACACCAAATATTAAAAGAGATCCTAATCAAAATAATGAACAGAAGACACCAAATATTAAAAGAGATCCTAATTAAAACAATGAACAGAAGACACCAAATATTATAAGAGATCCTAATCAAGTGGTCGGTAGACGGTTCTCTTAAAGACTGACAAATCTTAGATACCTAAGAATTTATTTATTATATATACAATACAAAAATTGAAGTAATCAACATCAGTTGGAATAGAAATATGAGTGGAGTTTGACCCTTCAGGAGCCAGGCTTGTCGTTTTTCTTTTTCCTTTGTTCCAGACTGATCAATCCGGAATAAATAAGCTAGGACAGACTTTCGCATGATCACCGAAGTTAAGCAATGTCGAACCTGATCTGTACTTAATTGGGTGACCACTAAGAAACACTAGCTACTGTAGACATTAGCAGCTTGTGTCCTTGTTCCCGGGGATCGTGTAGAGAGCCTCCCCGTGCAATCCTCGTCAATCCTCCTACGAAGAGACCAATCTCTACATCACGCTGAATAACGCAAGCCATAGGTTCATAGGGTGCTACAACACCCCTGAAACCCTTTGTCCCCCACCGATACCTGTGACTAGCCTGGCTGCTTTATTACAGCGACAAGTTATGAATGAAATGGACCCTGTTGCCAGACTAAGCAACTCGGATTTTACACCTGAAGAAGGCCGAAGAATGGATCGGTCGAAACGTCGTATTAACAACACAAAGGAGTTCAATCGTCCGAAGAACTATTTGAATATTAATGACCCTTCTCAAAACTATAGAAAATAACTATTTGAATGTTAATTACCATTCTCAAAACTATAGAAAATAACTATTTGAATGTTAATTACCCTTCTCAAAACTATAGAAAATAACTATTTGAATGTTAATGACACTTCTCAAAACTATAGAAAATAACTATTTGAATGTTAATGACCCTACTCAAAACTATAGAAAATAACTATTTAGATGTTAATATCCCTTCTCAAAACTATAGAAAATAACTATTTGAATATTAATTACCCTTCTCAAAACTATAGAAAATAACTATTTGAATGTTAATGTCCCTTCTCAAAACTATAGAAAATAACTATTTGAATGTTAATTACCCTTCTCAAAACTTTAGAAAATAACTGTTAATAAATATAGAATTAGGAATTACTCATTTGATGAAATGGGAATAGGAGTTGGTGGTGCCCATCTCCTCCCGGAGTAACATGCGACAGGTTGTGCTGGTTTAGATGATATCAGCAGCAAAAAGTAATCCTTGACCTGATCTATCGGAAGAAGTGGGACCAATTTACCTTAGGAGATCCACTCCAGGTTTGGAATCAGAGTTGTCCGTCTCCTAGACTGGTTGTCAACCAAGGCTAGAGACCCAGTCTACCGTACTATTTACCCATAGCTGGTGGGAGGAGTGGATTCATGCCTATCCAAAGGCATTAATACACCAACTGTCTCTATTACTGTAGACACCTGTTATTACGACACCTTTGGGGATTTAAAGGTGCCGTTATGATGTATTTGCCATTATAACGGCTGGATTTTATACGAATTGTATTAATAATGAGAAACCAAAAAGTACAGACAAAAATGACTATTTATTACCCCTAACTTTAGTTTTTAAAGTAATTCACTGAAATCTTCATGTGCTGTTGCTGCAAATTAATCTCCGTCTTGCGAGAATATAAAAACAGATGTGTCGTAGAACGCATGTATCATTAAATAGTGCAGTTAGAACGAGTGTCGTTACAACGAGAGTTTGCTGTATTATGACTGCTATTCTCTCTTTGAATCTTTCTTTCTTTTCTCTTCTTCTTTCGAACAGTGAATAGTGTTTTCGTATCTTTTCTAAATCCAGTCAATGCAGCGACTCATTGAGCATTCTTTTGTCATTATAGCCAAAGATTACAAAATTTACTCTGCTTTTCTTACTCCCTTTCTCGACCGAAAATTCTCCTCGACACCTTTTAAACACAGACATTGCTTCATGAAATAAAGGGGAAATAAGAATAGAAAAACGCTTACAAATTGCGAAAAAAATTGCAGACGACAAGAATCGTCAGCCATTATTCTCTTACCGCTTTTACTCGATTTGACTCTTTTCAAACAGCAGACAACCACACAATCGGTGAACGCCGGGAAACATCGACTTGAATAGACCAACTGAAATCAATGATCTAAACGTATTCACGTAAATATTACCGAATTTAGTAATCTTTCGTACTTTTCAATTTTCCTTCTTTTTAACTCTGAATACTTACATCCTTTTTCTGTGTGCGCATCACAGCTTATTATGTAATGACGTTGACATTCTAAATAGCCTTTTTGTGTTAGAAACTACAGTGAGTGCAAAAGGTATCTGATAACACTTCAAAAAGTTCGTTTCAACATCCTTATACAGCTTCAAAATTGACAGAATTTGGACTAAAAATTCTCGCGGTTTGTACAGCCTAAACCACCCCCAGTTTTCTTTACCTCGTTTAACTTGTTCACACTAGATGTCTGGAGGTCATTGCTGAAGCCAGAGCGGTCGTTAGTCTCAAATCGGCAGCATTGTCGTAGACCCAAGCAACGCTATGGTCTGCACAGTCTCAAATATTCCTTTTATTTCAACTTCTCCAATCTTGCCTCCAGTATTTTGGGGCATGGTTCCAAGTGCGCCTACTATTATGTGCGCTACTCTAACCTTCATATCCCACACCTTTCTCAGTTACCGGGCCTGGTTCTGGTACTTTCCCAGATTCTCACATTCTTTTACAGTGACTATGTGGTCTGCTGGTACATCCGCGTCCCAGATTCTCTTTTCCTTATTCAAGACTTTCAGGTCCGGTATCCTTGCTTGGATTTGGTTGTCGGTCTGGACGTCAGTTACAGAGTACTTACGATTTCTACTTTTGATGACAGTCTCTGGTTTGTGCGGAATTGGTCCCTTAGTTTGTGCCTGGCAGGGTCCACGCTTGTTTGTTTTTTTTATGAAAATGTGCTTTTTAGTGATACAACAAAAGCAGAGAGAAGTAATTTATTCAATGATCATCCCTTTTTCCCGATTTTTTAATTGATCACTTCCAACACGGAATGCTGCCAAAGGTCTTTTGAGTGACTAACCAGACCTGTTTGTCTTTATTGTTTCTATCACATTTTCCAACTCATGTTGGTTGACGGAGAAAAGAGTTGGTGTATAGCCGGTTGCAACAAGACTGTTACCCACTTTATCAGCCTTGACAGTGTCCAATTATATGTTCAGAAAGTATTATACATGTACAGTGCTGGTCACGATTATTGGAACCTTTGAATTTCTTTTATATAACCTGTACGATATCTTCAGAAATAAATGGAAGTGTGCCAAATCTGTAACATCAGAATATATTAATAGGATCTCCAAAGTAATTTAACAAAAACATTATTTCTTAACTTAGATGTAGTAATTTCAAAGAAGAAATAGAAAATATTACCTTGACAGTAATAAAGGTACCCTTCGATGACTGCTTCCAAACGCTTGTTTGTACTCATCTATAAGCTCTTTGCACCTATCAGCTGGTAGTGTTGGATATATAAGCAGCCATGGGCGGGGGGTCAAAGATTTGACCCCCACAGGTGTTAAAAGTTATAAACAGGATATCAGCAGGTGCCAGGGACCGGAAGAAACACCAGGTGTTGAAAAGTCATAAACAGGATATTGACTAAAACCCTGAGTTGCAGAGAGCGGCCTAGAAAATCAGCGTGGGCGTTCGAAACCGATAAAAGCCACACAGAGCGCCCTCGGAAACCAGAGAGATCGCTTAGGGTTGGCACGAAGACAGGACCAATGTCCCTGTTGTCAAAAGACCCTGCTGTCTATGAAAAGTTAGTCGGCTCTCATTATCTCTCTCCCACTCTTCATTCTCCACCACTGAACGATGTGTCTGATGGAATAAAACTATATCAACATATTTTTATATAAAAACAAGTCTTCAGTCTTACAGTCTATACAACAGTAGTTCTTCCCATTCTTCCTTCGCTAATTGTTCAGGTTCTTGAATGTTTGCAGGATTCTTTTCCCAATTGCTGATTTCCGCTCTCGTCAAAGACGTTTAAAGAGAGTGAGTTCAGGATTTATTCCTGGACAGTTTAAAAGAGTTCATTCCTTTTCAACCATTCTTGTGTGCTTTAGGATGTGTGATTTGGGTTTGTTTTTTTATCGTGCTGGAGAATCAATCATCTTCGAAAACCAAACCTCTGACGCTGGAATATTTTTCCCCATATAAATTAATGGTAATTGCTTTGTTTTACGCCATGCCGGCTGGGGAACAGTTTTCTTTATTGGAACGTCCTACTTTCAGGTAGCAGGGGAATGGAATTAATGATTTTTTTTATAGAAAGAAAGGAAAAGAAAGACAAGGCCGACAGGTCTGGTTAGTCACTAAATAGAAACCGTCACGTGACCAACGTATTTTGGTAGCATGCTGTGTTAGGGGTGATCAATTATAAAATTGGAAAAAGGGGTGATCAATGAATAAGTTACTTCTCTCGCCTTTTGTTGGGCAGTGATCACTAAAAAAGTCTGCATTTTAAAATAAACAAAAAACCTGAATGCTGCCAGGCACAAATTAAGGGATCAATTTAGCATAAACTTACATTGCAAATTGAACCACACACTGAAAATATATTTATTTGTGGGAATTTTCTTGGTATGAACATCAGCAGAAGACAGAAAGTAAGAAAACGTCTTTTCTAGACATAATAAGGTGTAAATGTTTATATTTTCAGCCATCTAGCTCCATTGGTACGGCATTTACGCACGATACATACTCTTGCCTTTTGTTGGGCAGTGATCACAAAAAAGTCTGAATTTTGAAAAAAAACAAAAAAAACAAGCGTGAATGCCGGACACACTATAAGGGATCAATTTAGCAGAAACTAGCATTGCAAATTGAACCCCCACTAAAAACCTATTGGGTGAGTGGGGTTAGAAAAACAAAAGAAAACGTTTTTTCTAGATATAATTAGGAGTAAATGTTTAAATATTCATCCCGCTAGCTAAATGGGTGTGGCCCGTATGTGTGATACATATATAGCCAAACCAACTTAAAAACGGAAGAAACTCCTGCTGACAGTTTTGATGACAGTTTTGGTTGACGGTTTTTAATGAGGACAGCATATTAGTAATTGAAAGAAAAGAGAGACACTGCCCAAGGAAAAGAATGGGACAGGGGACAGGAAAAGGTAATATAATATACCTCCATCAAAATTAATTCCACAATCCATAGATTCTTGACTGTGTACTTGAAGTTTTCTTCGAAAAATGCTGAATACTTAGCTTCACGTTTTGAAGTGTACTAAATGACATCTACTGGATATCCTGTTGCAGTCACGTGACTGTGTCTCAATTTGCCTACCCATAATGCCACATAAGGTTCCTTCAAGTAGAAATGGGTCTGTGTTCTTATGGGTTAAGCTTTATAATATCATATTTTATCCTTGATTTTAACTCTTGAAGTGTACCAAGTGACATCTACTGAACATCCTGGTGCTGTCATGTGACTGTGTATCAATTTGCCTACCCAGAATCCCACATAATGTTTCTTCAAGTAGAAATGGGTCTGGCTTCTTATGGGTTTAAAACTGACGAAATCTATGTTGACAATTTTGGTGACAGTTTTGCTTGACAGTCTCTAAAACTCTAATGGAAAGAAAACGAACCGTTTAGGAGGAGTCCTTTCTTGCTAAGTGACCGACGATTGAGTGTAAAGCAGTGACGATGGTCAGCCAATTATCTACTTGACCCTGAGGAGAGGGGGGGTCAAAGATGGCCACGTGCAAATCCCAAGCCCTCTCATTATTATGTTGTTGGGCCCGCGAACACATTCTAATGACCATTGCTTAAGTAGCCGTTTCTGACTTCTGCTGATGTTCTTACCAAGAAATACACACATGATTTTCGATAATAAAAATAAACAAACTCAAACTTTGACTTTGAAACAGTCACATTCTACTTCATAATTAACCCATAAGAACTCAGACCTATTTCTACTTGATGGAACATTATGTGGGATTCTGGGTAGGCAAATTGATACACAGTCACATGACTGAACCAGGATGTTCAGTAGATGTCACTTAGTACACTTCATGAGTTAAAATCAAGGATAAAATATAATATTATATAAGAGACTGTGCAGATCAATTAAATTGTATGTGACACAGTGGGTTCTCATGGGTTAAACAAAAAACAAAACGAAAACAATGTATTAAAAATACTAAAACTACCAGAATGTAAACAAACATGGCTGCCGATCGGAATGAAGAATGGGTTTGAGGATGTTATTTGAACTTCTGTCTTCCTGTTGAGTCTTTGTAAATCAATCGGCAGAGCAGGCAGGCGTAAACGGTGCTTCCCGCAGGCGATGTCGATTCGAATCCCACATAAGTTTTATTCTTTATTTTCCGATCAAACGCTATTTATTCACTGCCGGATGGAAATCGGCCTGAGTAAAGGTTTGCAATAAAAACAACAACTTATAAATTAGGATTAAAAAACATTTCCTTTAAAAGAAATGTGTTTTGTGATTATTTTGTTTTATATTTTCTGAACAGTGAAACCTTTTATCAACACAAGTCGATCAACTATAAGATCCAGAGACGGACATCGACAAATTACACAGGCCTACAAAATGTTATGACTT
>VCCN01006353.1:1318599-1330051 GCA_006491835.1 Architeuthis dux | reverse complement strand
GGATCGAACCCGTGTCCACCTTGGAAGCAACCTCATACGCAGGTTCTGCTCAACCAACTGTCTGACTGCAAGTTAAAATATATATATATACATATAAATAAATAAAAAAAACATATGTATACTTGGGCAGCAATTCATAATTTAAGCATGTCTGGCTATATACGGCGAACAAGGAACATATTGTTAATTTTAAAATTTGTTCTTGTTTTTGTACAGGAGAACGGATGTTTGGATCTATTAAGTATATCTGATGTTTTGAGTGGTGGGAAAAGTGGGAAAAGGGAAAAGTAAATTCTAATCATATGAACACACTAATGGCTAAGCCAAATACGTGTACGTGGTTAAAATAATTGTGGAATTGTCAAAGACCTTGAAAATGGCTAATGCCTAAAGCGCTAGGTATGATAGCATGGGCAACTATTACACTCCAAGCATACGTTCTCTTTTTCTATAGTTTTGAGAAGGGTCATGAATATTCAAATGGTTCTTCGGACGATTGAACTCCTTCTTGTTTATTGACAGAGAACGACGTTAGAAGCAGAGAAAAATCAAAGAGGCAGCTCACACCTAAATGTCGACTAAATGCATTAGTCAGACAAATGCGGATTTCAACCCGGTGTGGTTTCCACTTCTCAACAAATCTAAACCCGACAAGACAAAGACACAGAAACACCCGGGCCATGTGCTATAAGGGCTACCCACCTTTAAACATAATTTCTGTTTAACCCTTTCACACTCGGATTTTACACCTGAAGAAGTTCAATCGTCCGAATAACCATTTGAATACGTTCTCTTGTACGGAAACAAAACAAATGTAATAAAAAAAATTAACAAGATGTTCCTTGTCCGTCGTATTTAACCATACATGCATATTGTATAAACAGTTAAGAGATGGCTCCACAACGCCTCCTCTGGCCGCTCAGTGAACGTGTGAGTGGTGCAAGAAATTCAAGTGCCCGTAAGAGATCCTGGAAAATCGATGGTGGACCTGTATAATTATTTTTAGCCGTATTTCAACGTGGCTGTTGATTTACCAAATTACCGTCTATTCATCTCTAAATAGCCTTAAGCATCGGAATCTTTCATTAAGTCTCAATTATATTTTTTTGTCAACATCTTTTATTAAATTACGCCCCCCACCGCATCCGACAACTGGTAATGGAAAAGCAGAAAAATACCTCAATTGATCTATCATTATCCAGTTCCAGTGCAACCCATGACCTAGTAGATTGTCGAGGTCCTATACTGTGTACTTCCTCTTCATGGCATTTCTCAGAGCAATGGGAGTTACTTGGCGGCGTCCATCTTTTCTCCAAGTAACATGCAACAGGTTTTACTGGGTTACATGGTACCAGCAGCAAGGAGTAATTCTTGACATGACCTATTGGAAGAAGTGGGACCAGTCTGCATCAGTGGCTCCTCTCCTGGTGTGAAATCAGAGTTCTACGTCTCCTAGACTGGGTGCCAACCAAGGTTAGAGTGCCCGGTCTACCCTACGATTTATCCATAGCTGGGGGTGGGGTCCATGCCTTTCCCAAGGGCATCAGTACGAAGTGAACACCACAATTTTCTAATTCTATTCACCGATTTCATTTCCCATGCTGCTAACCATTAGGCCACCTGCACTCCTTAACAAGTATTTTATTTACAGCTGTATTAGAACTAGAAATGGTGCCCCAGTTAATGTACAGTGTTGCCAATAAATAAGTACACCCCTAACACTTTTTAATAGAAAGTTAATTTTCTTCTAAACCAAACATAGCAGGATTTTATTATTTCTAGTGGAACATTACACAATCAAAACGGATATTATCAGGTATTATTTATGACCAAACGTTACAGCATTGAAACTGTTGCCAAAAATATTTTTTCGTAGGGGTGTACTCATTTTTGTACGGCAACATATTCATATTTTTGGCAACAGTTTCAATTCTGTAGAGTTTGGTCGTAAATAATACCTGATTTTGATTGTGTAATGTTCCACCAGAAATAATAAAATCCTGCTATGTTTTTCTTAGAAAATAATTAACCTTCTATACCATAGTGGTAGGGGTATACTTATTTATGGGCGATACTGTACGCGTGTGTGTGGGGGTGTGTGGCTAACTAGATAGATAGATAGATAGATAGATAGATAGATAGATAGATAGATAGTTAGATAGATAATGCAAATATTACTTTATAGAATTAAATAAAAAGTGTCGTTCAAATAATTGAGAAAAAGTTACTGTAGAGTTTGGTCGTAAATAATACCTGATTTTGATTGTGTAATGTTCCACTAGAAATAATAAAATCCCGCTATTTTTTTTTTAGAAAAAAATTAAGTTTCTCTAAAAAAGAAAAAGTGGTATGTGTGTATTCATTTATGGGCAATACTGTATGTTTGTGTGTACTGTTTTCCTGAATCTAGAAAACGGAGTTAGTTGACTCAGCCAAGTTGACTTCGCCTAAGGCCATACTTTTCAGAAGGTTGCATTGCGTGTTTCCCACAGGAGAATAACTGTCCGCATGTCTTCTACATAAAACCGTATTCAATACCAGACCTTTAACCATGAATCGGATTTGAAAGACGTGTTATCGATGTCTCCACCGAAGCACATAAGTCTTCTTCACAGGATATCAGAAGCTAAACTGTTCTCTTATGGGAGGTGTCATTAATTTTACTAGCCGAAAATACCCGCCCTCCGTGTGGGTAACCCCGGCTACATGGAGCCTACGATCGTAAAATATGGAGTTTACGGTCGTAAACCACGAGTCAAGTAATGATTTAACGTTTTACGGCCGTAGGCTCCATATAGATGGGGAATTAAATGTGGCCATTTTTTTTGGAAAAAGTAATAATAAGATTCGGTTTAGACTTTTTGTTTGAGTCTGTTAATTCTTTAATGACAGTCATCCTAATATTTGAATAACAAATAAGTTATGTGATTCATAGTAGTTGAAGTTAATACAATGGGTTTTGGTCGAGAATCAGTTTAGTTTTAGTTTACATCGCAGAAAAGCTTTTTTATTTACCTTTTATGTAATATGAATACTAAAAAAAAAAATTGTAAACTAAATCACTATAACAATATAGCCGTTTTAGTTTTCCGTACTTTAAAATTATAAACTTACCTTTAAAAAGTGTTTATTTGCTCGAAAATCACGAAACTTTTTTGGAAATTATAGTCTAAATAATAGTCGGTGGGGGGTGGGGTGCTAAACATAATTTTCAGGGAGAAACGTTGTGACAGAGAGATTTAGCAAATCTCCATTATGCATAAGATATCTGTCGTCAAGGTAAGCAACCTGCCTTAAGAAGATCGTTTGCGTGCTAGTCTCGTACACCATTCGCTTGTGCTGTGATTTCGATCCTCACAGGATGCCTCACTACTGTGGTCGTGTATCGGAAGCAAAGCTTAATAAATATATACATATTTACAAAACCTGGGCGCCTGCCGTAGGGGGATGGTTATCGCAATAAGCGTAATGAATTCGATCCTTACTGAGTGTCACAGAATCGTGGCTTTGCGCTTAGGAAATATCACAAGGGGAAGTGCCGTAGAGCGATGGTCATCTAGAAATAATAATTGACTCTACAACAGGGCTCCCTTCATGAAATCCTTGATCCCTCCTTGACTCCCGGGCAGGGCTGCCAAAAAGAAAGATACCAAACGTACCAATAACACATCATAAAATGTACCAAATCTTCCAAAAACGTTATACATCAAAATCTGGAGATTAACAAGAAATCAATAGTAAAATACAAAGTAAACAAGACTATATGGCAAAAGATATAAAAACGTACCAAATATTCCCAAAACGTACCAAACCCAGAGTATATAATCATATATCAAAATTGGAAGATTAACAAGAAAGCAATATTAAAATACAATGTAAACAAGAATATATGTCAAAAGATATAAAACGTACCAAATGTTCAATAGACCCCTTCCCGGCGTTTATCGACCCACTAGCATTTATTGACCCCTTGGATAGTCGCATCGACCCTCAAGGATCGATATCGAGCACTTTGGCGACCCCAGGCTTAGTTTAGTCGGACAGAAGAGCATAATGATGAGGCAGCTAGTGGAAACTCACTACGGTAGTAATAGTCTGTGAGTTGAACAAGTTAACCATTGCGTCACGGTGAGGCGTCTATATTTGATATTTACGAAACTTAGAATAAGGCTACAGGTTTCGGGTACTCAGTGAGGATCGAGCACACTGCAGTAGTAATGGTCTACGAGACTAGCTTGCTAACCGTTGCTCCACCGCAAGGCGTCCAGGCCTTTGACTTGTTCATATTTACTAAGCTTAGGCCATCATTACGCACCCAGTGAGGATTGAACTCACAACATTAGCAATGGTCCGCGAGAGTTGCTTGATAACTATTGCTCTATGAAAAGTCTCCTACGTAGATATATATTAAGCTTAGTTTAGTCTGGCACATGACCATAATAGTGGGACATCCAGTGAGGATCGAACTCACTACTCTAGCAATGATCTAACGAGACTAGTTTGCTAACCATTGGTCTACGGCAAGTCTCCTACATAGATACCTATTAAGCTTAGCTTAGTTTTGCGCAGGACCATAATAGTGGGACTGTTGAAAAGCGTGCACTGAGTTGACTGATCCTTTGGTTGATTTGATGGCCTAGGCGAGAGAAGGCAGGACGCAGGACGCGAAAGCGCCTGGTGGGGTCAGGCTGATTGCTTAGGACATCTGCTAACACATATTTGAGAATGATAAATGTTTTGTACCGAATCGCGGTTCGTTTGGGGTGAAGCAATTGTTCTCAAGTGGTGTCCGTCCCACAGGGACCGGCATGTGTTAATATTCGGCTTAATTGACGCTGACAGCTTTCTCCAGCCACGCGACAGAATTAGATCGGGGAGGCAGCCATCAATTTTTGGGAAGAGGGCATTTCTTGGTCAATTTCGTAGTAGTCACTCGAGAGACCATTCGTCCGCTTTCTTTCGCATTTTGTTCTCGACTTGCCTTGTGCCTTGCATCTGCTGTTTTGCATTTCTGACACCTTTCCTGACCTGTGAATCCCGAGACTTGTATGGACAAAAAAAGGAGAAAATAAACAAAGACTTTTATTCCCATATTTCGCTTCAACCTCGAACACACAAACCCCGGCTTCGAGCTCTAGTAACAACACCTTTTCCTCAAGTAGCTCATTACGCAACCGGACACCCAGTGAGGATCGAACTCACTACAGTAGCAATGATCTAACGAGACTGGTGTGTTAACCATTGCTCTACGGCAAGTCTCTTACGTAGATATCTATTAAGCTTAGCTTAGTCTGGCACAGGACTATAATAGTTGGACACCCAGTGAGGATCGATCTCACTACAGTAGCAATGATCTAACGAGACTGGTGTGTTAACCATTGCTCTACGGCAAGTCTCTTACGCAGATATCTATTAAGTTTAGTTAGTCTGGCACAGGGACATAATAGTGGGACACCCAGTGAGGATCGATCTCATTAGAGTAGCAATGATCTAACGAGATTAGTTTGCTAGCCATTGCTCTACAGCAAGTCTCTTACGTATATACCTATTAAGCTTAGCTTAGTCTGGCACAGAGACATAATAGTGGGACACCCAATGAGGATCGAAGTCACTACAGTAATAATTGTTTACGAGACTCGCTTGCTTATAACTGCTCCATGGTGAGGTGCTCATAATCTGTTAAAAACTATCTGTGTAATTCATTAAAACGAATGATATTCTTTTCTTTCTGTTTACATAATTCGTCTTGTTTCTCTTTTCTCTTTTTTTTCTATTTCGTTTCTAAAATCCCAACGAGCCGAAATGCAAAGTGCTTTTGTTGAAGTCTCGTGGTTCTTTGGAAGATGAATCAATAAAACCTTTTAGTTGATCATCGCTTTGTGTGGACCAAACAATCGCATGGGACAGATTTGCTTTTCCGATTTTAGCAACACCGATTCTAAGTGGATCTACAACAACAAAAGTGCGCAGATGCATTGATGCTGTCACGCACTGGCTTCGAATATGTCATCCTGGGTCGCAAACATAGTTAACTCTAAGCTTTTTGCAAACAGCGCACAAGGGAAATTAATGTGGGCACAAAAGATTTCGAATTCTGTAGATAGCTTACAGAGTTTTTATTGAAAAAATATTGATACCTTATGTCGAATTGAAAAGTCCACTCTGGCATCAAACATGTCATTCTGGTCGCAAATATACTTCACTCTACGGTTTGCAACCAGCGCAAAAGGGAAATTAATGTGCGCACAAAAGGTTTCAAATTCTGTAGATAGATTATTGAGTTTTTAATGAAAAAATATTGATTTTCCCTAAGTCGAATTCAAAGGTGCGTACATACTTTTGTCTTGTGCCGAGTCAATTCAATGATTACCTGCCTAGAAAATCGGCATTTAGCTTAATATATACTTAGTGCGGCACAGGGGCAAATAGGGATGAATGGGACCAAAAAGATTGTGTTGCGTCAATACAATTCCAAATGAGGAGAGATTACCGGCATAGAAAATCTGCATACAGCATGGTATCAGCTTAGTACGACACAGCACTAAATACGTCCATAAATTCGATTCTAAATGGGTAGGGCGCACGTTCCCAGAAAATCAGCATTCAACTTAGTACGACACAAGAATAAATGGGTGAGTAGGAATGAGACGAAGGAGAGTGCGTTGTGCGATTCTTCCAAGTTGGGAGGGCGTACTTGCCTAGAAAATCTGAATTCGAAATCACAACGTTAACCTTTTGATCGAGGGCTGATAAATATTTCAGCAGCAGGACGGGTCACATAAAATCTGCTCTCAAATAATAATATGTGTATGCGCGCGAGTGTATATGCTTGTGTGTTTGTGCATGTGTGTGTGTGTGTGTGTGTGTGCGTGCGCGCGTGTGCTTATGCATGCGTGTGTTTGCGCGCGTGAATCAATGTGTGTGCATGAACGTGTGTGTATTTGCTTGTGTGTTTGTGTGTGTGTGTGTGTGTGTGCGTGGGTGCGCGCGTGTGTTTATGCTTGCATGTGTGTGCGCTTGTGTGGTTATGAATATTTGTACGTGTGTGTAGGGGGTTGTGTGTATGTTCATGTGTGTGCGTGTGTGAATGTGCGCGGTGTGTGTGCTTTTGTGTGTATGTGCGTGTGCCTGTGTGTGTATGTACGCGTGTGTATGTGCATACACATGCCTGTGTGCGCAAGCACATGTGTGTGTGGGTGTGAGAGCTTGTGTGTATGTGTGTGTGTGTATACTGTAATTTTAATTCATTCCAAAAATACATTTGTCATTTCCTTTCTTTAAAAATAAGACACAGTCTGTACTAGATGTTTTTGCTAGTGTTGCAGTGTTTATCTGCTATTAAAGACGTGATCTGATTAGATAAGAATAGCCCAGTGGCTGTTACGTAATATTATAAAATGGTAACATGTAATCCCCCCATATAATAGCTATGGTAATAAAAGGATTAATACTCTTAATAAAGGCACCTAATTTTCGTTGTCCTAGAGTAGCGGTCAAAATAAGAGAAAGATTTATTCTACTAATAGTAATTACCACAGGATCTTGAAATTTATAGAAATCGTAGCTCTTGGTATATTGTACTTCATTTACGGTTTTCTCGAAACTGGCAAATATATTCAAGAAAAACTCTTATTTGAAAAATAAATACTGTGGACAAAATAAGAGGACGGGTATATCATTTTTATGATGAAGTTTACAAAGTAAAGATTGAACATTTGTGAATAATTTAATTAAAACAATTAGTATGAAGTACAGAGACTTTTATTAGCAATAGCTTCTGCACAACGACGCCCAGGGGACATGACACGTATTCTGCACAGATCTGGTGTTATTGTTTTCCATTCATCTTCCAGTTTTCCGCCATAAATCGGTTACAGAGCTTGTGTTTCGTTCCCTCCTATTATTTTCCAAAAAGTTGTCAATGGGATTAAAGTAGGGACTTTGTGCAGGCCATCTGATGGCTTCAGTTTTCTCTTCTTCAAAAAAATCTTTCACTCGATTAACAGAGTGACAGGGGCGTTGTCCTGCATAAAAATGGCTGGCCGGTTGCAAGATGCTTGTAGAGAAGCAATGGCAGGTTGCTTCATTAAGTGTTGATACTGATTAGCATTTACCGTCCCATTCATTCTCACAATAGGTCCAACACCTCCAGGGGAGAACATCTCCCATACTATGACACTTTCCCCTCCAAACTTAGCAAACCTTTTGATACATTTTGGTTTGAGTCTGTTGTCTGTACGGCGTCGAACAAACTGTCTGCCGTCAGATCTAAATAAATTGAATTTACTTTCATCGCTGAGCTGGACTTTAGACCAATTCTCATCCTTCCAAACAACTTTTCCTTTTGCATATTCAATTATTTTTTTTACTTATGATAGGTTTAGTAGCTGGAGAACAAGCTTTCAATCCAAATTGAACGGCAGCTCACCTCCTTGTGATGAGATTTGATTTGCCTTGAGATTTCTGCTGCAGTGTCGAAGGAATCATTGGTGGCATGTCCTTTAATTACTCTGTCCTCACTAAAGCTTGTCTTACGTGGTCGACCAGCTTCTTTGGGGAAACAAAAGATTTTGTTTCATCATACAATTTCAAAACTCTCGAAATTACCCTCCTACACCGGCCCACCTCTCTTGAAACTGCAGAGAGAGAAAGAGAGAGAGAGAGAAAGAGAGAGAGAGAGGGGGGGGACATGCCGTCAGTCTTCATCTTGACAATTTGTTGTCGAAGGGCTGTAGTCACTTTGACGCGTTCCAGCATGCCAGCATGCCAGCTGATGAACCACTAAGAACCCTGCTACTTATCGTTTAGTGAGGTCAATACTCCCATATGCCTGTAAGAAATTTCTAGAACTTGACAAAAAAACTAAGTCGTTCTCTTATATTGTCCACTTTTTTTTCAAATAATCGTTTCTCTTGATTTTTCTTTTCCATAACCATTTTCGATAAAAGGTTTTCCGTACATGAAGTACAATATACCAAAAGCTACGATTTCTATGAATTTCAAGATCCTATGGCAATTATTATTGAGAAGAACTACATTTGAAAAGTCGTTATTTTATTTTTACCGGTACTGTAGATCCAGTCATCTCAACCCTGTTTTTGTTATATAGTTAAATCTCTATAGAAGACAAATTATACTCTGGATTAGACATGGACAGTCTATTCTTTCATAATCACCCTATATACGACGTATGTCCGGAAAGTATGCAGCCATTTATAATATTCCGAGGACAAGCTACGCGGCTTTGATGTTACTTAGCAACCGATCATTGGGGACCTTACTGCGCATGCTCACTCTCCTGTGGTGTTACTCAGTTGCATTGCGACCCGCTTGAGTGATCTTGTGTACTGTGTGTCCGTCGCATTCACATGTCCATTCTTCACATCTCATGCAGGTTTCTTTCGGCAAAACATCGCATCACCCAGGTCTAACAGTCCCTCCACGGTCAATATGTTGCCCCCTGTGACTTTTGGCTTTTCCCAAAGCTAAAACAGATCGTGGACAAGATTAAGGCGAACGTGACAAGCCAGTGGATGGCGATCCCCGAAGTGGAGGGGAACGTTAAGATAAGTGTATGAGGTCCAGTGTGGAGTACTTTGAGGGGGACTAAGGCAACAATGCCTTAGGTAGGCTATTTTCTTTCGTTAATATTAAATGGCTGGATACTTTCCGGACATACCCCGATGGAAAACAGGGTATAGTTTGGGTTAGTACACGAGCAGTCTACTCTTTTATAATCACCTACCCAAATAATATACAACAAAATGGCTCCGGTAAAATCCTAGTTTATTGAGGCGGTAATTATAACCTAAGTTTAACTAAAACATATCTTATAATATTCCAAAACCTTTATAAACCGATGCATTATTTTGTTTTAAATATTTATTTAGTAATTTCAAAAATCCTCCAAAGAACCTTTCGTGAACCCGTTGTATTTTCACAAAGCAATGTGTGGTCATGTGGCAAAAATGGCAGTTTGTTAAAGATCATGAAAATAAAAACAGATACTGTATTTCTTTACTGACATTATTGCATTTTAGATTATCTGTAAAGTTTTACACTGTCCCAAGTGTATAAAGGGTCTAGCACACTATAAGGTAAGTGTGATGAAATGGCCACTATTAATACAAATCAATAGGAACGTATTCAAACCAAACTGTACATAGACTTTTGAACAGAAATATAAAGGTACAGTATATGCTTTGAGTGTAAGCTTGGAAATTCCCTAAACACTATAGTAGCAATACACTAGCATTTAAATAGTGTTCTCAATTTTGAGGTCCGGTAGGGGAGATCACTTTTGACCTGACGTTCAGATATAATTCTCAACGATATAAATTATCCAATAATTTTAAATTCGGTTAATTTTACTGAATGAGTAAACTAGGATTTTACTGAGAGATTTGACAAATAGGAGCTTCAAAATAAAACTACGATAATAATACGAAGTGGCTTCTGTTTGTTCACTATAGTATTTCCTGTCCTGAATAAAGTGGTATCAGAAAATGTATTTGAGTATATTGTCTCTAACTTTGAGAAGAGTCATTAACATACCAACTTTTGTTCTGAAAATCTAATCTCTTCTTCCCATCTTTAATGTTATCACAACGTTTCGGCCGATTCATTATACGTCCTTCTTCAGGTGTAATATGTAATATCTGTGAGGAAAAGGGGTCTCTTTTATCGGTCGCTTTCTCTGGTGGTGCAAATATTTTGATCTATCTATTTTTGAAAATAAAATTATTTTGTTTTGATGACGTCAGACCAAATCTTGGAGGACCCCTTGGTAAGATATGAATTACTTGGCTTCGCGAACGGAGATTGTCTTTGTTCGGGTCCTAGGTAGGCGGGACCTGAATGTGAAAAATCCGTAGTCTTCGCAATGGAGTTCAAGTGCAACGTGCGCACGGCCGACCCCAACATTTAAACCTTGGGTTTTCACGCTATGGTCCACCATAGTTGCACGGATAGCAGCATTGTCCCTAGGTCGTAGGTTTGACAGCAGTTTCCTTCTCCTGGCAGGTGCTACGAGCTGGCTATGGGGTCTGCCACCCCTAGGCAGATGCCGTGCTGGTAAGATATAAACTACTAAAATATGGCAAAGGTTTTACTGTTCCCGTCATTCCTTCCAAGGGCTACTATGGTGCTATGATGAGGCAATCTACGGTAGTGAGTGTGATTTTCACTGCGTGCTCCTCTATTGTAGCCTTGTGCCAAACTAAGCTGAATAAATATACAAAGACAATCTTAGATTCGGCGATTGTGAATACAATTAATTTCTTTTAATTATCACACGAAATACACTTCTTTCTACTTTAAAAAATTGAAAAAAGATATTTTGTAGCGCAACACAACATTCCTTCTATCATACCGAACTGTATCAGTCTAAGCTAACCTTGTAAATCTCTCTCTTTCTCCCTCTCTCTCTATCTCTCTCTTTCTCTCTCTCTCT
>VCCN01006353.1:1284350-1297420 GCA_006491835.1 Architeuthis dux | reverse complement strand
CTACACGTGTTTCGGCTATTAAAAACCTCTTCAGGTAATTTTAAAAGTTTTTTTTGTTTTAAAGATATTTTACCAAAGCTGCAGTTTTGGTAAAATACCTTTAAAAAATATTAAATATTACCTGGAAACTGACAAAACTGACAAAACGAACTGAAAACCAACTCAGAATTGCTCAGAGAGCCATGGAAAGAACAATGCTAGGAATAACTCTAAGAGATCAAAAAGATCAACATGAATCCGAGTTCGGACCAGAGTGAACGATATTATACAAATAATCAAGCGACAAAAGTGGAGATGGGCCGGACACTTAGCAAGAAGAAAAGACAACTGATGAAGTAAAAGGTTAACCGATTGGTGTCCATGGGACATTTAAAGGCAGTAGGAAAAGACCAGATACAAGATGAAGTGATGAGATAGAAAAGTTCGCTGGTAAAACATGGCTCAGCAGTGGACTTATAACGGCTAGACATTACGACTCACTACGTGGATCCCTAGAGATCATATGTGAAACTGTGGCCGACAGAAAATAAGATGGCGTGACGACTTAGACAGGTTCAGGAGATATTGGCGCCTCGAAACCCTCGATAGAGAGATCTGGCGACTCTTGGGGATGGTCTATGTCCAACGACGGACGTCAAAAGGCTGATGATGATGAAGCCGCATCAAAATAGTTCATTATAGTGTGGCAGGGAGTGGCAGGGAACGGCGGAGAGTGGCAGGGATAAAAAGTACTGCCGTATTTTAAGTGACTGCAGTTAGAGAGAGTGAAGCACGTGGAACCTCTACTGAATATTAGTCAAGCGCTACAGAATGATTGCAGAGAATCGATGTAGAGTTTTTTTGGGGTGGGAACAATCTTTGTAAACCTGATTTAATCAGTTCTGTTCTGGATGCAAGAATTGTTATTTGATGCAAGATTTCACTCATTTGCGAAAGATTTGTGAAATAACGTGCAATTTTCAAGGGGTGGGGGTTGAATCTTGCAACCCGCTGTAATTTTCAAAATGGAGAATTGTATTTCTATATTTTCGTTTTTATGCCTCATCAATACAAAATATCCTGTCATGACGGAATTAACTGCAAATACTCTGCTAATGGCAAAGCATAATCAAGCTTCGTATGGGTTCGCCTCTTTTGATACGGTCGGCTATTACAAGATCAATAGATCGCCATTAACTAGCTTCATTTTATACATTATTTGTTTTGTTGGTATTTAGCTATATTGGTTGCATTGATCTAGGACAGGGGTGGCGAACCTCTGGCACGCGTGCCCAAGGTGGTACGCGAAAATATTTTATTGGCACGCGGGAGATATCATGTTTTTGTTAGCGATTTTATTTTTTTTAAATCGGCAACCTTTGATTTATCATTTCAATTATTGATTGTCTAAAGAGACTTGTTTAAGAATGCTTTCAAGCATTTTGTTCTCTTTCGCCATAAAATAACCAGATCGGTCTATACAGTAAATCTATTATAATTCCATTTGGGCAGTTGACATTGCATCGGACATTACGACTACTGAAGCCTCTTTAAGAGATTCAATTTGATTGGTTCAATTTGAAACCAATCAAACGTCTACAAAACGCTTGCGAGATGCTCACGTTCTAACAGATGTTGAAAATTGCCTAAATAGCCGCAACATGTACATCAGAACACATACACCAATACACAAGACGTAACTACGTTCATAAAAATGTTAATTTTAAAATATTAAGGCTTTTTAAAAGATTTGGAGATTTCGAATTTTAATACTTATAACGTCTAGAACACTGAAGTTGAAAGTATTTTCTAATATTTTTCATTTTTATAGTTTGTCTTCTTAAAATACTTTTTAAAATACAAATATAATAAAAATGATAATCTACTTCTCAAAGATTCCTATGGGCGCGTGAGGGGATTTTTTAGAAGATTATCGCCAATGTGGGTACACTCTCTCAAAAAGGTTCGCCACTCCTGATATAGGAGATCGTTAGGGTACCATGTCGGCTCCTCCCTGGTATCTCTAACGTAAGGGGAGCTGCACCTATCTCCTCTCCAATTATCACAAGACATAAGATTGATTTACCTCCTCAAGAGGGCAAGAAGAAAATTAACTTTTTATAACATGGTGGTATGGGTGTAGTTATTTATGGGTGATACTGTATGTATGTTTTAGGCATACAGGCCGCACCAATGAAGCTAGAGGGCTGAAAACTTAAATATTTACTCCTTATGTTTATAAAGACTACAAGATCCCCCAAAGCTTATGTGAAGAGTTTAATTTACAATGTACATTTCTGCTAAATCGGTCTCTTAGTTTGTGTCCGGCAGCGTTTGTTTTTTGAGTAAGTAACTTATTCATTGATCACCCCTTTTTCCAATTTCTTTAATTTATCACCCCAAACACGGCGTGCTGCCAAAATACTTTGGTCACGTGACGGTTTGTATTGAGTGTCTAACCAGAACCTGTCTGTATAGTCATGCTCGCATAAATAAACGGAAGGTTAGGATCGGTCTTTTAATGCTTCGTCGTCAGTGTTCATATTGGTTGCTGTGTATTCACACGCCAGACCCTCAGATTTTCGCATGATACTGGTTGAAACCGGTTACGGCTTTAATAAGCTTCTATTTTCCGTTATGTAATTATGTTTTGCTTAGCGAAATTATGTTATTTTCTCGTGTTATACAAAGTAATGGTCGCTACGAGCCTTCCTCTAGGTCAGGGGTTCCCAACCTTTTTCGTCCCGTTTACCACTGGCAACTTTTCGAAAGTAAACTTACCACCACCCGGTTTTGTTCAGTTAATTTGAGTTTATGCTTCTGACATAATAAAGCAGCCGACAAATACTATCGCGATATGCCAGCAAAGCGTGGGACAGTGTGTAGGTACAAATGGATTCATTCTTTTCTTAAGAGCATTAGTGAAAAGCCAACAGAAGCAGTCTCACCGCAGCTCTTCATATCAGCAATTATATAACTTACTAGATGATTATTTCAGTATGTAACAATTGGTACACGCAAAGCTATAGATAACAAAAATGTCTTCCATTACGAATTGCATGCTGTGTGTGGAAAGAATTGGGTGTACGATAAGATACTTTCCATTAGCAATCCAATAAGAACATACCCTCTTCAAAACCTGCAACGTTGTTTACACAATTTTTTGTTCTCTTATATTGTTCTCCCTATGACATCACGACGTACTATTACGACGTCATGAAAAATAGCTCAGAAATATAAATATTGTAAATAATACCTGATATCTGTTTTGATTGTGTAATGTTCCACTAAAAATAATAAAATCCTAAAATATGTTGCCGACCTAAGATCAGTACAACACTACGAAAGAATATTTTTGGCAACAGAGTTTCAATGTTGTAGAGTTTGGTCATAAATAATACCTGATAATATCTGTTTTGATTGTGTAATCTTCGGAATAATAAAATCCTGCTATGTTTGGTTTAGAAGAAGATTAACTTTCTATAACATACTGGTAGGAGTTTACTTATTTATGGGCGATACTGTACATAGATAACCAGCCAGCCAGCCAGAATGACTTAAAGGATGAAGAAACCTATGTTGACAGTTTCTAATAATATACCTATGTAGATTAACATCGGGCAAGAAAGTAAAAATCTAAATATAATTGCAGTGGGGGGGGGGATCCTACCCGCCATTGATACAGTAAGGAGAGAGTCGTCTGTTATGCCGTATATGATGTTATCAAACGATTGCACAAGCCTACACAATGTTATGACATAACTGTTGTTTTCATTTTGATACCTGTTTTTTAAACTATTTTTTTGGTGCTGATTTCAAAAATCGCATCGGTTTTTGTCCATCAGGTCAAGTTTTTTTCTATAGCATATCAGTATTTTTCTAAATATTGGTAATTTTGTCGTTATTTAAAGGCATTTTCAGAAATTACATGTACGTCTACTTAAGACAACAATATTAAACATGGCTTACACCCATTAGATAATGATTTATATGTACAATAATGTGTTTTAGATCACATTTGGAACAAAAGTTATCAGAATAAAAACAACAGTCAGGTCATAACATTGTGTAGGCCTGTGTTAATGTTATCGAAATCAGTCGGTCCCAAACACTTCATTTAAAACTAGATATTCCCGTTAAAAAATCACAGATGTATTTGAATTTTCATGAGGATGTTTTTTAAAAGAAGCATTCTCTCTCTCTCTCTCTCTCTCTCTCTCTCTCTCTCTCTCTCTCTCTCTCTCTCTCTCTCTCTCTGCCCCTCTCTCTATGGGTGCTTTCAAACTTCTGAAAGAAAGTGAATACAGCTCTCATAGACCTTTCAACGTTTGTAGCAGGTAATAATATGACACGTGAGAAGATATTGACTAATTTTGGGGAAATTTGCAGATAAATAGTTGCTTAGGAGATCTAGATTGAATCAGTACAAAGCTGAATGCTGATTTACAATCATCGATCAAGCCTACGACCTTTGGATTCAGGAGCGCTAGTCGTAGAGCAAAAGGTCAGAGTTTCGCAAATATGGCTTTTAAATTCGTTCCCATATATCGACCGAAAAGTTGTCCGGTGCTTCTGACTCATTTTGGACCGAGATTTGGCACATTCGAAAAGGTCACTTTTTTGAAGACACCGGTGACGTCACCTTTACGTCATGCCGATTCGGTCCGAAGCAAAACAAAATAACGTAAATTAATTATTTTCAACAGATTAAAGCAAAACAATGTACATTACTTTTTTTTAAAACAATAACCATATAAATTACTTATTTATGGATTTTGTTTTGAAACAATAACAATATAAATCACTTATTTATGGATTTTGTTTTAAAACAATAACCATAAATTATTTATTTATGGATTTTGTTTTGAAACAATAACAATATAAATTATTTATTTATAGATTTTGTTTTAAAACAATAACAATATAAATGATTTATTTATGGATTTTGTTTTAAAACAATGCCCATAAATTATTTATCTATGGATTTTGTTTTGAAACAATAACAATATAAATTATTTATTTATGGATTTTGTTTTAAAACAATAACAATATAAATGATTGATTTATGGATTTTATTTTAAAACAATGCCCATAAATTATTCATTTATGGATTTTGTTTTGAAACAATAACAATATAAATTATTGATTTATGTATTTTGTTTTAAAACAATAACAATATAAATTGCTTATTTATGGATTTTGTTTTAAAACAATAATAATATAAATATTTTTGTTTTAATAACTACATACGGTTTAAGAAAGTTTTTTTCTTGAAATCAATGTAATTTAATACCCAGTTCATGGTGCTTCCAACTCGTTAATACAAAATGTTTTTTTGTTTTTTTTTGTTTTAATAAGTAGATGGCAAATGGTTTTCCCGGAAGTTTTGTTTAAAGAAGAAAAATCTTCTATGGATACCGATTTGATTTCTTCTTCTTTAAGTTAAATTGATATAATATGCTTATCGCAATATGTATCGTATCCACACGGAGACTTGTTATTTGAATATTCACTACGACGTCGAAAAAGTACGTGTTTTGAGAAAAACATGATGTTTTATTTCTAAAACTAAAATTCTTCATCTATCATAATTTGGCTTTCTCAGTTGTTGAACTTTTCGCGTTTTCTTTTTCTTTTTAAAAAATATTTAGTCTATCTTTTCCTTCACAAATACCTTTTCAGATTTTATGAAATATAATCAGTTCAAAAAATCCATTCATTGTTTGTTATAAATAAGAAACTTTATTTTATCTGTCCAAAACCGAATTCCGATAAATGTGTTTTTTAGTTTTTAATATTGTTTTTGTCTAAAATTAAGTTTTTAAAAGATTCAGATTCCAATTTAACTGATCAGAAAATAATAGAGCAGATATTTACGGTTTTGAGCGTTCCCTGATCCCCAAAATGGTATGTTAGGTGGAGTCGTCGTAGGTTGGGTGGTGGGAGGCATAGGAGACTTGGGTGTAGGTAAGAGAGAGGAATAGGGTGCGCGCTGCTTCTATAACAAACCAGGGAGTGGAGCCCCGTTAAGGCGGTTTGACGTCCAATTTAACGTTCTTCCAGCAGCCAAACTGATGCAAGACATATCGCTCTCTGTTTTTCTCTGGACTACATCAGCAAGGCCGGGGAGGGGGAATTCTGACGACTGGACATCCCAGGATCTCCATACGCTTCGCCCAGGCATGTGTGCCCTGGAGGGGGACACTCCATTGTCGTTCCATTGTCTGTAGAGATAAAACGGGAGCCATTCATATGGAATAATGAAAATTCTTCATTTCAGAACTTCAGAAAACACTAGAAATGTTAGCATGAAAAAGAAAAATAATAGTTCGAAAAATGAATGTAGTTATTTACTGTGTGAGTTAGATTTGGCACAAGGCCACAAGTATGGTGCACCCAGTGAGGAACAAACTCACTACTAATGATCAGCGAGACTAACAATTACACAACGACGAGGGGCCCAGGCAGAGCTTAAGTTGTTCATTTTAAAGTGTTTTTTTAATTTCAAGTTGTGGCTTCAAAGTGCACCCGTCTGTTAGGAGACAACGCCCATTGGAGTATGAATAGCCGTTGACGAAGGCCCGGTTTCCTTGCATGCGTCAGCTTAGTGATCTTTGCAAGTTTCAAGTCTAGGACTTTATTCTTACAAGTTTTTGTATGACCACAGGCAGGATTCAAGATACATCCACCATAATCACATAGCTTAGAGTGTACACAGTTATCTGCTGTGTGCACATGGAAATTTGTCCTAATAAAGGGTTTTCTATACCCTTCGCTTTATATCGCGAATCGAACCCGGGACCTTCTGTGAGCAGACGTTTTAACCAACACACTATCCTCGCGGCTTCAAAGTACAGAGAGTTGAACAAATCTAACAGTTTTCTTTATTTTTCCTGTTATAAGAAATAAGAAAACAAAAATGAAAGCGAAGAATCTGAAAAAGAGAAAACGTTTGCTTATTTCTACACAAAATATTAGAAAAAATGTCAGTTGCGTAAAGCTAACCTTTATTTTTAGATTGACATTTGAATTGATGTAGTCTTATTTCTCCTCTCCTCAGACAAAATATTTACAGGCTTACGACACAGCAGATGGTGGTGAGCATTTGATTAGTAGTTTTATTTTTAATCTAAACAATTAGCCTGGTGCATATTTAGTCAGACTTTCAAATATTATTGAGGTAAGAGTCAGGTTTTGAGAGAATCTAATGAACAAACGAAAGAAAATCCTATTTACTGCTCTACATGTGCGCATGCGTGAGTTGAGTGAAAATATATGTTTAATGTTTCCTCTCTCTCTCTCTCTCAGTATGTGTGCGTGTGTGTCTTTTTATCGTGGCAAAGCTATCACCTGATTTCAGAAGGATAAATGGCTTGTCGGATTATCTTCAATTTAAAAGGATTAACAGTCGGATTTAAGCGGTAATTAATCCCTTTAATGCCAATTGTTTCTTTAAGACTTCAGAGGCACAAAAGAATATGCTATTTGAACATCTGCAAAAGCTGAAATGGTCACGATTCTGGGTGATAGATTTTTCCAAGATGGACTAGGTAGGTGAAGACACTAGTGTTAAAAATTGGAGGCGTCGAGAACATCTCTGTCAGTAAATAATATCAATTAAGCCTACAACTTGCGATACGGCAGTCGTTTTTATCCCTATCACCCCCTGCCATTCCCTGCCACATGTTAATGAAATATTTTGATGCAAAAAACTATCCCTGCCATATGTTAATGAAATATTTCGGTGCAAAAACTATCTCTGCCACACATTAATGAAATATTTCGAAGCAAAAACTATCCCTGCTACTTCTTAATACTACTAGTTCTCAAACGTTAATGAAACATGTGGCAGGTAATGGCAGGGAGTTTGTCTATGTTTGAGAACTAGTAGTATTAAAACGTACCACCCCTTGCGATATGATTGTATGGTAATTAAGGTTTGCGTAGTTGGTGGATTCAGAATTTTAAAAACGATAACAAATAGGTCTAGTGTTTCTTTTTATATGTTGTAAATATGATCGACAATCTGTATCTAGCTAGGTTGTTATAACAATTCAACTAATTTGGTGAGAGAATTCAAATATAAGCCAGTATAACAGCTACCGAGTGGGCCAACCCGGATATATGATTAAAGTAGCCGTCTGTGGTTGCAGAAGACGATGACTATTCAAGCCATTCGTGGGAAGCGACTGACTACTGCTGAGTTGGTATCTTTTATATGAGTTGATAGGATCTCAGGGCCAGCTCGGTGCAGCGAAAACTGTTGGGAGTGATCAATTAAAAAATTGGAAAGAATAAGTTACTTTTCTCGCCTTTTGTTGGGCAATGATCACTAAAAGGTCTGAATTTTCAACAAAAGAAATACAAGCGTGAATGCTACCGGACAGAAATTAAGGAAGCTATTTAGCACAAACTTACATTGCAAATTGAAACCACCAAATTGAACACCTACCTGGGGGTGGGGGGATTTTTATAAACATGACAAGGAGTAGATGTTGAGAATTTCAGCCCTCTAGCTCCATTGGTACGGCCTGTACGCGCGACACATACATACGATATCGCACATAAATAACTACACCCATACCGCTATTTTATAGAAAGTTAATTTTCTTCTAAACCAAATATAGCAGGATTTTATTATTTCTATTGGAACATTACACAATCAAAACGGATATTATCAGGAATTATTTATGACCAAACTCTACAGAATTGAAACTCTGTTGCCAAAAATATGAATATGTTGCCGTACAAAGATGAGTACTGCACTACGAAAAAATATTTTGAGTTTGAATGGTGTAGAGTTTGGTCATAAATAATATCTGATAATATCTGTTTTTATTGTGTAATGTTCGATTAGGAATAATAAAATCCTGCTATGTTTGGTTTAGAAGACAATTAACTTTCTATAACATAGTGGTAGGGGTTTACTTATTTACGGGTGATACTCTACATAGATAACCAACCAGCCAGAATCACTTCAAGAATGAAGAAACCTATGTTGACTGTTTCTAATAATAATACGTACATATATTAACATCAGGCAAGAAAGTAAAAGTCTAAATATAATTACAGACAGGGGAATAATCCTACCTGCCATTGATAGAGTATAATCCTAGTAAGGAAGAAGTCGTCTATTATAACCATGGTTAATGTTATCAAACCGTTATTGTTATCGAAATCAGTTGGTTCCAAACATTTCATTTAAAACTAGATATTCCCGTTAAATAAATCACAGATGTATTTGAATTTCTATAAGATGATTTAGAAAAGAAATATATACATATATAATTATAGAGACATTTCTTATTAGGAACATATATTTGCTCGGCACCGATTTGAGTCGATTGCCGAGCAAATATATGTTCCTAATAAAAATGTCTTTATAATTATCCTATTCACTGAATACTTCATACTGTCGGCATATATTTTTGGCAACAGAGTTTCAATGCTGTAGAGTTTGGTCATAAATGATACATGATGATATCCGTTTTGATTGTGTAATGTTCCACTAGAAATAATAAAATCCTGCTATTCACTATATTAGAAATCATCAACCGAAACTTTCTAAACTGTAAAAAGTTCAGTGTCAGTTTTTAAGTTGGTCTGGCTGGCTATGTATATACAACCAGACCAACATAAAAACCGACACTGAACTGTTGACAGTTTAGATGACAGTTTCGGCTGACAGTTTCTAATATAGGGAATGGAATTTGGGAGCTTTATTGTTAGTCCCCACCAGACCAACATCTTCATAACCAGTGGGAATTTATATGTTAAGTTTATTTCGTTAGTATCCCTCAGGGTTAGGATTAGTGGTTAGGAGTGTTAGTGTTTGCATTTTCGTGCTGGGGACTGACGAAAAAGACCTAGCAGTATGTGTCGTTTTTTAATACAACTTGATCTTTTTTCTTTCTTTTTAGGCTTCCGTACTTTAAAATCATGGACGTTAGCTTTTGGTGGGGACCGACGAAAAAAGAACCATGGTCTGCTAGGTTAGCTTCCTAGCCACTGACGGTGCATTAATTAATTAAAGTTCATTAATTACATTTCATTTGTGCGAACTCCATTTTAGAAAGCTCACCGCAATTAAGTGATTAAATTATAATTTGTCCCTGTCTGCATACAATAAGCTGTTGCAACAGCCAAGCCCCAGGGTAACATATCGGGGGAGCCTTCTTTTATCCAGAAGATAGGTTTGCTGATTTTGAGAGTAACTGACCTTGAGAAAGAAAGATGGTTGCACTTTTCGAATTAAACATGGCGCCTGCAAAGGCTTTCTTTCTTTTCGTTCTAAACCACGAAAACAATTGACTGCCAACGAGAAGTTTCAGGTTTGATATATTTAAGCCTCTTTTTTTTATAGACAGTGGTTTATACAAAACAGTAGAGCAAAAAATAAATTGTGATTTGGAATATTTTAAGCCGACTTTTACTATTTCGTTGTTTAGTTAATCAGATTAACATATTTTAAATCGGTTATACAATGGTTCAGACTTAATTGCTGTAACAAACAGAAGGTTAAAAGGTGCCCTTTGATAAGTACTAAGCTTAGCTTAGTTCGGTACAAGGCCAGGTGGGAAAATAGATTTAGGAAGATTGGTTTGCGCCAATCTTTTAAATCGTTTGGTTTGTCTACCTGGAGAAATAGTATTCGAAATACAGGTTTTTTAGCTGCGCTCGAACATCGACCACTGACACCGGTGAGAAATACGTAACTATTTTGGCTGCAAGGTAGGACACAAACCGCAAGTATAGGACACCCAGTGAGGATCGAACTCACTGCAAAAGCTAATTAAAGTATATTTTTGAATACAAGTCGAGGTTTTTTTTATCTAAAAAGTAGCCTAAAATAAACACTTCGACTTATAGCCAAGTCAGTCATAAAAAAGGGACATATCTTCGTAATGTACGAATGTCTGAGTGAGCGTTGATAATGGTCCAGCACAGCTTTAAGAAATGTGAAATCAGCAACGCCATGGATGGAACAGAAGATGACATCTTGTTGCAAGAAACCTGCTGGCCAAGCGTCAGAAACAGAGGCCTCACAATAAAAAAAGATGGCCCTCATGACGACGTCATGACAGAACAACAATCTCGGCAGTTTTCTTTTTCGAATCTAATGAAGAAGACTTCTATGAATGTGAGTGAACAGCTTCTGCATTGGTTTGTCATTTTTCTTTTGAAGGATTACATTTACAAGTTATCATTTATTTATGTTTAGTCGGTGATCAATAAAAAATATGGAGCCAACTTGTGAGTTTGTTTTTGTTTATTCTCGCTAAGGTGAAATCATCAAATGCCTTTATTATGGTTCTGGACACGACTTATATTCGAGTCGTCCGATTTACTGTGCCTTTTCTACTCTAATTTAACCTCGTCTTATTCTCACGGTCGACTCACTGTCGGCTTATATTCAAAAGCTGAACAGACTGTGGGGTGGGGTAATGGTTACCGACACAGAAAACTTAGTAGGCGGACCGAGTTCGAGCCCGAGTTTCAGCCGAGCTGCTTATGCATATCTACGCGTCTAATGAACGACAGATCGCATTATAACAACACCTATTATGGAAACAAGGAGTCCAAATTTTAAAAAGTGATGCTTGGAATGAAAATGTCTTTTTTAATTTGGATCGAAGTCCAGCACGTTAAAACAATTGTATATATATATATATATGCAACAATCCTTCATTTATGCATCCTGTTAATTCTTTATTAAATGTTTCTTGTTTCCGTACAAGAGAACGTATGTTTGGATCCATAGAATGTAATAGTTGTCCAAAGTGTTATCTTTCGCCAAACAATTAGCCGTTAGTGTGTGATGTTTTAAGTAGTGGGAAAAGTTCGTTCTAAGTTGGGAGCGGGTTCAATTGCAAAATACATTCAAAACTCCCTGACCCTGTCCGAAGAAGATTTTATTCAGTGTTGGATTCCTCCTTTTAATAACTAGCAACAGCCATTCTCGACAGAAACCTTCAATTAGTCAGACCAACGTTGTTTATAAGTAAACCTTCCCTTTGGGGAACTGAGTCCCCTATCAAAAACAACTCCTAAATGCCTACATTGGACATACAATTACCACCATATCCAGATGCCTAACTTGCCACCTATCAGACCAAAGTGCCATAAGACAACATATAAATACACACATGCTACACCGCTATGAGATCCTTGTAGATCCTTGTAGATAACATTCATATATTATACAGGATGAATTGCAAAATAATCTTGGAAGCCTCAGTTATTAAAAGCACCCTTGAATCTTTTATATAACCTGTAAATATCTTCAGAAATAAATAGAAATCTACCAAATGTTTATCATCAGAATATTTTAATATGTTGTCCAAAGTAATTTAACAAAAAATCACTATTTTTCAACTTACATGTAGTAATTCCAAAGAAGAAATCGAAAATATGACCTGGATAGTAATATTGGCACTCTTACTTTATATTTGATTGCACGCTTCCAAACGTTTCTTGCAGCCATCTTTAAGCTTTTTGCACTTGTCAGTTGGTAGCTTCGCCCACTGTTCTTTTGTACTTTGTTCAGGCTCTTGAATGTTTGCAGCATTCCTGTGGTGTATATTACGCATTGAAAACATGACTCCAGATGTCTGCTTTTCCTAAAGCTCTTGCATCAACTTAGTTATTTCTCCAGTTAATGTCTAAAGAATATAGAATATTTCCTTTTTGCTGACCATTATATTCTGCGAGAAAACCTGTATGTTTATATCTTTGGGAATGTACATGTGTGTTCTTTTTTCTTAATCTCCCACTTATACTCGGGGTGTCGTGGGTATTTCGTCCGTCCTCTTCTATTCTCTTTTATTTTGCATGTGGAATCTACCATAATCCACTTAAGGTTTGCCTGGCCCGTCGAAGGGACATAGGTCTTCCTTCCCCAAGTAAGGAGACATGGGAAGCTGATGGACCTTACTCTGCAAAGCAGACACAAGACGTATTGGAAGGGGGGATGGATATATATAGTCTAGAAAGCTTTGTAGCTTCACACACTAAAGATGTTACTAAAAAGAAGGAATTTTAAAAATAACAATAGTTTTTTCTTTTTAATATAGAAGTTTTATATTTATATA
>VCCN01006353.1:1270398-1282048 GCA_006491835.1 Architeuthis dux | reverse complement strand
ATTTAATGAGTTTTGCTTAATCTGGTTCAAGGCCACAATTTGCTGGCCGTAGTTATTTGATGAGTTTTGCTTAGTCTGGTACAAGGACACAATTTGCTTACAGTAGTTATTTAATGAGTTTTGTTTAGTCTGGTACAAGGGCACAATTTGCTTACAGTAGTAATTTAATGAGTTTTAATTAGACTGGCACAACGCCACAATTTGCTTATGGTAGTTATTGAATGGCTTTTGTTCAGTCTGGTACAAGGCCACCATGTGCTTACAGTAGTTATTTAATGAATTTTGCTTCTTCTGACACAAGGCGACAATTTGTTTACAGTAGTTATTTAATAAGCTTGTTTATTCTGTCACAAGACTACAACTTCCCTCGAGTTCTTAAGTGGTTACCTATCAATTGGACACCGAGTCCATTATCGACTTTCTCAAAGTCATCAACTCACACAAATCATGTTGTCATAAAACCTTGTCCGTGAGACTAGATGATTACTGTCCAGGTCGTAATTTTGATTTCTTCTTACATGTAAATTGAAAAGAAATGATTTTTTGTTAAATTACTTTGGATTTCTTATTAAAATATTCTGCTGACAAAAGTTGTGCAGATGTCTATTTATTTCTGATGATATTTTGCAGTTCATACAACATATTTCAAGTGTGCCGATAATCCTGTATGTCAGGGCTCGCCAAAGTGGTTGATATCGACCCCTAGGAGTCAATGGGACTATCTAAGGGATCGATAAACGTCTGGGCTCAAATGTCGAGCAGCGAACCTTTTGGGTTGAAAGCTGACATTCGAATAAGAAATAAATATGATTAAAATACAACTTGCTGATACACATTTCTTATTTATATATAATTAGATTTTATTGTCTATTTATCTTATATACTGTTTACTGAAAGACACTTATTGATAGAACAGGCCTGCAGAGTGACAACCGGAAGTTGCCGCTTCAGTATCCAAAACCACATTGGAAAGCAGGGCTTCGTATGCAGTTTCCCTCACTAATTCATATGGAAACTGTACATCTACTTAATTATTATTTATTTATCTATTTTAGTTCATGCCTGGGGGCGATTAGGGATCAAAGATCCTGTGAAGGAGTCGATGGTCTAAATATTGTGCCCCCCCCCTTGTTTAGGCAATAATACTGGAATTTAAACGAAAATCCCTTAAGAAGCATGTGGGTTTGTCATCATCTATGTCAGACAGATACCCAAAGATACGGTATGCACGTTCCAGCATAGGGAAACCTCGCATTTACCTAATTCTGATTGATTTCTAATCTATATATAATTAGTTTTTATTGTCTATTTATTTTATGTTCTGTTTACTGAAAGACACTTGTTGATATAAAAGCCCCGCGAAAAGATAACAGATTTTTTCAATAAATAAGATATCATCATCATAGCCATAGTTTCGTTAGCGCAGTAGCGTTACAATGCTCTAACATGAAGAATAAAGCAATTTCCTTCCCAATTTGCAATGTTATAATGATACTGTGTGGTCTGCATTGGCGCTCAGTACGATAACAATGATCCGTTTTCTATGTACTTTTATTATGATACGATTTCCGTTCATGGGTGTGTTACTATAACACATCGAAAACGGTACATTGTAACGACACTTCTTTTAGCGCTATGCCGTTAAAAGGCTGTCACTTGAAGAACAAAGAGATTTCCACTCCAATTTGCAACTTAATAATAATACTGTGGGGTATACGTTCGCGCTTGCCCCGATAAAAATAATCCAAGTGTGTCTGTTTCATTGTGTGAAATAAAATATTGATGAAATAATCAAACCCTAAAATGGCAAAAGAAGAACACCATTTACTACTACTAACTTCAAGGGAATAATCTAAACCTAAAAAAAAAGGAGGAAAATTCCTTCTAGGAACAACAAAGGAGTGACCAGGTCAAGTTTGGGAAAAGAAGGGGTCCCAAGATCTGAAAAGAAAAAAATCGACCGTTTGCTGACTTGACAAACTGCAGGAAGTAGTGAAACGAACGTGTCAGCTGCGAACATTTTGGTTTCAATATGGAATATTAGCTCCATAGGATAGTGTTAGTTATAAAACTAACTTTTTCATATGTCGAGCACTCAAATTAAATATTTTCAACAACATATATCGGATTTCTTATATATGACTTGTAATATATACGACGAAAAACCGCACACTTGTGAACGGGCGATCGTACCATCTACACATCTACAAGTCGGGTTTACACGGGGGGTGTCGACGGGCTGAAACAGGCTATAAAATCTGGCTTTGCATCACCCATGGTACAAGATATGATAAAGACAACCAGAGAATAGAGTACAAATGCCCAAACCCACGGACACAAGATCAGAAAAAGCCTGCCACAGTTACTTGAGCTACATCACACCCACACTTTCCAAAATGAACTGACCAAGAAAAGCGCTATCATCTTGGCTTGATTACATTCACACGCGCGCGCCCACACTTCAAAAGAAATCGCGTTTAGTGACCCAACCACCGGCACTTCGTAGACTTCAACAAAAACACACGGCTCAAGCGGGCCGTGTTCGGGCATTTGTACACTTTGTGGACAACGAAAGAACTTACACGCTTGTTCAATGGTAGTCAGAACGAGCAGCGTCAAGACCAGAAAAAGTTACTGAAATTGACCCCAGCATCTCACGTGTTCAATTGTCGGAATTTACGCCATTTCCTGCACCCAGTTCAGAGCTAAATACACCGGAAAAACAAAGAACCCATTTCGGAAACGCTTCAGTGACTGCCACCGTCACTGGAAAAAGTACGTCCGGCTTAAACAAAACGACAGTCTACCTCTACTAAAGTACTATGCAAGTAAACACTAAAGTTTACACACACAAGCTCTAAATCTATGATCAGCTTGGAATTTTAAAAACACATTTTAGGCTACTTTTGGACTCTTTTCTTCTTGTTAAAGCTCTATTTGACACACCATTTTTCTAGATTTTTGACAGCTCTAATTCACAATCTATTTAACCTTTAGTCTTGAAATTTTGCATCCACCCGATGTGCAGAAACGCTTTCCGGTGCTTTTAGAACTTTTTTTTTGCAAATCTAAATCGGGTTTTTTGGACACCGGTACTGTTCTGAGAGCTGTAATTCGCAAAATATCCGGTCAAGAGCCTTGAAATTTAACATACATATTCTACTCGTCGGGTAACAATCTATGATAATTTTGGAATTTAAAAAACACATCTTAGGCTATTTTTGGACTCTTTTCTTCTTGTTAAAGCTCTATTGGACACACCATTTTTCTCAAGCTCTAAAGTTCCACGAAGCATTCGGGGTCACGTTCTGGGAATAATCCAACGCCAAGGACCTAGATTTGCGTGAAAACCACTGGAAAGATAAGCTATAATTCTGTATTTATATCGCTCAAATGGTATTGCCAGAGGTTATGGATATTGGAGTTTTGAAGATGCTAGAACTTTTCGCTGCTTTGTGGTGTTGTTCAAAACAGGTTCCTCTTGCAGGAAGATCCGCCGGGGAAAAGGAGACGCTAGTCTGGGAATTTCGAGGGATTGTTGTTGATAAGAATACCCAATACTGACTGATTCAGCGGTCTCCCGGGCGCATTTTGAATGGGCATTCGCGTTTCGTAGATTTGAAAGTACGTCGTAACATTGTCTTCAATCACGACGGCTTTGGTTATAGTTCCAAGCTTGGGCTGGTGCTCATTATAATAGAATGCGAGACTTTGTTGTTTGGCCCTAAAAAGGGCCGGTATGCATACAGACTGGTGTAGAATAAAAGACTTTAAGTCCTAAGAAGGATTGTCTTATCCGAGAACACGTAGACACACGTGTTTGCTGCTTGATGAAGCTGAGATGGTCGCCATTGTTCTGGAGTCGATGTCACGTGACGCAAATGGAGCGCGTGGAATGGCCGGTCGGTTACGAGCTGTTGAGGAAGAAGGCTTACGCCGGCATGTTGTTTTCATGGCACGGATATATAAATCGAGACGCGGGGGTCGTGTATGAAGAAAAACAAGCAAGATACATTTGTCGGTCACAAATGACGAATAAAAATAGGAGATAAGGCATGCGGGGTGAAAACGATCGTGGAGAGGGAAGAGTTAGGCTCGTTTAGAATGAGAAGGTAGTTAAGTGGTTAGTAAATTGAAGAGATGAAGATCTGAGCCCTAGGCGACAAAGGGAAACTGACTGAGTGGTTGGTCACGAATCGGCTGGAGGTTGCAGAACGTGTTCGACGTTTGATACGAAAGATGTGATTGATCTTCGGTCGTGCGGTTGACAGAACAACGCTTGTTCTCGGCTTGTTCTCGGCGCGTGTAACCAACTCACTACAGTAGTATTCGTTTGCTGAGAAAGATGAGTGGAAAGAAACACCGACGAAGGGTTTATCCTAGAAAGTAGCCAGGCCATCAGTTAAGGCGAAGTGAAGCAGACATGTGTGGTTATATGGTTGGCTGAGGCGACTAGAAACAAAAGGAAGTCGTGCTGGAAAGGATTGAGCCCCGGCTAAAAGCCTATTATGGGGAAGGGAGGATGTTAAAAAGATAGACATCATAAGGAATAAATGTTTAAATTGTCATCCCTCTAGCTCCATTGGTGCGGCCCGTACGCGTGATATATTCATACATACCCACCCAGCCAGACCGACTTGAAAACTGAAGAAAAAAACAATGTTGACAGTTTTGGTGACAGTTTTGGTTGACGGTTTCTAATAACTGACATCCACGCGGAACGTCTAGTTCGGTATTTAACGTCTTCGCCGACCATGTACCATTAAGCTAAGTAGATACCTGTATTTTAGGACGGACCCAAAACGTTTTGCAGATACAAAAAAGGAAATAAGAATAAAACAAAATATGAAAGTAAGAGTTAAGCATTTTGGAATGAATTCTGCAATTATTAGCCATTCTTACATCTGAATTCCACCGAAATTTCTGAGATTTTGGCTGGAAACCAGATTAATATCTGCTTTTATGCCAATATTAGACTGATGACAAATGATATATTTTATCATCCCAGACTGCTGAAATGGAAGGAATTTTGGTCCAGAGATGCTAAGAAATTCGAAACCCCCAACTGCATTTGGTTTGGTTACGCCTTGGCCTCTTCAAACATTTGTCCCTTGTTACGGCCCTGTGTAGTGAGTTCTACTTCTTACTATTAATATAAAGCATAGCAAATAATTATGGGTGCCTGCTATCGAGAAATGGTTAACATTTTTAGAGCTGTGGTTCCCAACCTTTTCGAGTCATTCCCCACTTTTGTCAATAAGATTACTAGTATTCCCCCTTCCATTTATTGAGCTTCAACAAAGAATAATTTCAAATAATAACTTTATTTTACATATAATTAAACAGCTTTATACTAAGAATTAGTTTAATTTTATAATTGTACAGCTGCTGCTGTGTATTTGTTACTCAAAGTAAGCAAGCGAACATATTTAGGAACACATCATTTGAAATTACAATTTATTACAAAGATCTACACATCAATGTGATCTCTATTTTTGTTTTTCTGCTACTAGTTCTTCGATTTGTGGGTCTATTAGTGAGAAAGAGCACATCCTAAATCATTCTCAACTTCTCAACAGCTCATTTCAAGCCTTCGACTTAATAGAAGTGCAGAAAACCCTATCTTTAGACTGGACTTTTATTTTTACATAATAGACTTATTCCTCCTTTGGACTACCCAAATCCCCCCCCCCCAGTTGGGAACCACTGTTTTAGACCGTTGCTAGTGTTGGCTACCCCACTGGTATGACCTTGTGCTAGACATGGCTCCAATTACTAAATATGCATATATCATTATAATGTAAGTTCCCATTGTAACAATGAGTAACAAGCTAATCTCACAGCCAATTACTAAGTTAGATCTCTCCCTGCGTGCCAGACTAATCTTAGTTTCGTAGAAATCTATATTTTATGTGCCTGCCGGAGCGCTATATTTATCTAGCTTGTCTCGCAGAGCGATTCACTGGTGGGTTCGATCCCCCACTGGGTCACCCAATAATATTGTGGCTCTGTGCAAGACTAAGCGAAGCTTAGGGCTTTCTTTTTGTTTTTTGTGGGGAGAGGGGCTTTTGGGGGTTTCTTTTTCTTTGGCTTGTTTTAAAAGAAATCTGGATGTCATTATTCCAAGGACAACATAAATATTTATTGTAAATAAATGTAAATTGCTCTGTACAAGACTAATCAACACTTAGCAAATATCGATATATTAGAGCTTTTTTTTGCTTTTTTCGGAGAGAGGGGCTTTTTGGGACAAAAGGACAAAAGAAATATTTATTAATAGTTATATCGACAACAAATACTTTTTAATTATATGAATTCTATATTTTCTATGATCTTAGAAAATAAATGTAAATTTATTCCATTTTTATAACCAATAACCAACGTCTTCATCCCGGAATTATAAGCGAATCAATTTTTTTCATTTGTGGTAATGCGAAGAAGTGTAGATTTTTTTCTTCGTCTTTGTTCGGTTTTCTATTTTTTTTATCGTCTGCTAATTACGGCACAATGGCGAGAAAAAATTAATACATAACAAAATGGCCACTTCACACCAAATGAAAAACAAACCCTAGTGATTTGGGTGGGGAAGGGTTCCATTTGTGTGTCTCGACCGACTGGGGGCGCTCTCTTCTGCCTACTTAATAATTGACTGGCTGATCGATTGATTGATCTATGGGTAAATCAATCAATCACCCGGAATAGACGATGTTTTCCTCAAAAGAAAGAAATTATACTTTGTTTCGATCCGCTGCTTTTCATGGCGAAATAGAATCAGGGTATGTGGTAATGTGGTATACGAGCTCTGTCCGGGAATATCCAACTATTTCTTTTTTTTTCATCTTGTGCGGCTTTGATTTAACTTGGCAATCCATCTGAGGGGACCGTACTGCGCATGCATGAACATACACTTTCCCGTGGAGCTCGTGTACTGTGCGACCGTCTTATTCACAACGATCGAGCCTTCCCATTTCCACGTCTCGCGCGAGTTTAGTTTGCAAAACATCTCATCACCCGGGCCTGTAAGCCCTCTAAAATACAGATTTGGTTCCCTGCGACTTCTTCAGGTTCTTCCCAAGGAGAAAGAGGCGATATTTCAGACTGTGGGCGAGATTGAGGAGAACGCAACGAGGAAGACTAGCATTCCAAAGAAAATTATGTATCACCGCCACCCATATATGCTGTGTTGGAGGTCAACAATTAAAAAGTTGGAAAAAGTGGCGATCAATGAATAAGTTACTTCTCTCGCTTGTTGGGTTGTGATCACTAAAAAAGGTCTGAATTTAAAAACAAAGACAAGCGGGAACAAACTAATGACCAATTTAGCATAAACTTACATTGCATATTTAACCGTCCTCTAAAAACCTATTTAACGGGGAATTTTCAAAAATCATAAAAGCTTTTCCCCTACTTATTAAGGGGAGTGTGTGTGCAAAATCTCAAGTTTCTACTATGAACGGTTAGGGCTGAGTGAAGTCCGGATACATAGATAGATACTTAGATACATATAAGTGTCAGAACACATGAACAACCTAAACCCAGCAACCGTATTTAAACCAGTGTTGTGGGTAGCGGTGATTAATGATGGTGATCAGAAAGACGATTTTGCGGGGTTCTTTTTAAAGGTGGAAGAGACGCTGGTGAGGTCTCAAAGGGGTTACTTTGAAGGGAACTAATGCGTCACTTCACAATGTAGGCTATTTTTTTCGTTAATATTAAATGGCTGGATACTTTCCGGACAGACTTCAATATTCATAGACCGGGGGTGCGAACCCATTGTCAGCGGTTTCATAATACTCACACACTAACCACGGTGCAGTAAATCTTTAAATTATATTCTCAGTCTTTTTTCATACATCCAGTATTTCTCAAACACACAAAAGATGTTCCACAAATGTAGAGACGTCGTAATTTTATATGAATAAATGATTTTATCCCAAAATGCTGCAAATCTTTCAATCAACTATGTAGAACCAACGAGTGATCATTTCAGTTACGAGTCGGCTAAACCAAAGACAGCATTAAGATTGCGCTGTCGTAACTAATTTTGAATTCAGTTTTTAGTACACTAGGGCAGTGCGCGTTCCAAGGGTGCATGTTTGGAAGAGACCGGACTTTATGATGTTTGGATCAGCCTTCTATAATAGTCATGTAAAATAGGTTTCCGTTCGTTGTACGAAACTACGGCTTCGAAGTATTTCGGTTACGAGTCGGTTGAACAAAAGACGGCATTATGGTTACGTTGTCGTAAATAATTTTGAATGTAGTATACTAGCGCAGTGCCCGTTCCAAGGGTGCATGTTTGGGAGGGGACGGGATTTATGGTGTGTGGAGCGGCCTTCCATAATAGTCATGTAAAATAGGTTTCCGTCCGTCGTACGAAACTACGGCTTCAAAGTATTTCGGTTACGAGTCGGTTGAACAAGAGACGGCATTGAGGTTACGTTGTCGTAACTAATTTTGAATTCAGTTTTTAGTACACTACGGCAGTGCTCGTTCCAAGGCTTCATGTTTGGAAGGGACCGGACTTTATGATGTTTGGATCAGCCTTCCATAATAGTCATGTAAAATAGGTTTCCATTCGTTGTACGAAACTACAGCTACGAAGTATTTCGGTTACGAGTCGGTTGAACAAAATACGGCATTGAGGTTACGTTGTCGTAAATAATTTTGAATGTAGTATACTAGCGCAGTGCCCGTTTGGAAGCAAGGAAAAAGAGAGAATCTTTGTCCAAAAAACAAAAGAAAAACAGATTTTCAACAGGAGCGTCGCCCCACTTGCTCAGGCAAGTTCTCAGTTACACCGATGCAAATTTTCCACAGGCGCCAACATGTCACTTAGGCGTTGGCCACCACGAAGTCCAGCTTGCGACTGGTGATACGTCAAAGACCAGTTATTTGTCCCCCCCCTTCCTATTTATTCGGATGATCTGAAACAACGTATCACTGCAGCCGTAGATGAAGATATGCTAACGTGTGTTTGGCAAGAAATCGACTACCGCCTTCATATATGCCATGTAACTATGGGTGCACACATTGAGCAACTATAAATTGCAGTAATAAACTTCGAGTGTTTCTCTACAAAACTGTGCATCGTGAGTGTCAATATCTTAAATAGATTTGCTTTAATACATTTTTGAAACTGTCTATTTCTTTTGTAATCACCCTGTATTGTTAAGAATAAAGCTGAGAGGTGTTTAGGCAAGAACAGAAGTGTGTGGTAACGAATCACCACAACCTGAAGTCCTACCCTAAATGATATAATGCGCAGGCTGGTCTTTTAGCAAAATTTAAATGAACATGAGCATCATCTCGTAATGGTCCGTGGAACTAGGTTGCTAAGCAACGTCGTGGCACCATAAGGTGATTTACACAGCTTAGCTTAGTCTGGCACAAGGCCACAAGTGAAGGGCTTCCAGTGATGATCGAACTCACTACTTCTACTACTGGTTTGTGAGACTAACTTGCTAACCCTTGCCCAACGACAACATGTCGGAAATCGGTCAATCATTTGTATTTTTCTGCAAATTATTCTCAGTTATTTATATCTCTCAAGGTTTCCTTTGCTCGGGCCACGCCTCGCTGACTAATGACAGAGGATCTTTGTTTTCAAGGATCTAAACCAAAACGTCTCCCCCCCCCTCACAAAAATAAACAGTGACTTCATTTAACTGATGCTCGTTGTTTCTTATGACATTTACTAAGTTTAGCTTAGTCTGACACAAAGCATCAAATTAAGGGCTTCCAGTGGGGATCGAACTCACTGCAGGGGTAATGGTCTGCACGTCGAGTTTACTAACCATGCTCCACAACGAGGAGCCCTGTTTAAGGCACTTTTAGGTCAGATATGAAACTTCATTTTTCTTTACAGTGCTTCCCAAAAGTTTAAGACCACCCCGCATTTTTTCAATAAATTCATGAAATCAACGCTTTTAAACATCATATAAGCACTAAAGTATTGTATTATTTTACAACTTACATAAGACATACGTACTGACATACGCACAATCCATAAATTGTACGCTTTTCAACACCATATAACTACTAAAGTATTGTATCTATTTTACAACTTACATAAGGCATACGTACTGACATACACACAATCCATAAATTGTACGCTTTTCAACACCATATAACTATTAAAGTATTGTATCTATTTTACAACTTACATAAGGCATACGTACTGACATACACACAATCCATAAATTGTACGCTTTTCAATACCATATGACTACTAAAGTATTGTATTTAGTTTACAAATTACACAAGACATACGTACTAACATACACACAATCCATAAATTTGATGTCTCCGTTGTTTTTGATGACGGCCAGTACACGGCGTGGCATATAGTCCAGAGGCCAGCAGGGCCTATCGTGCCCCCCCCCCCCCATGATCCTATGAGTAAGGTACCAAAATGTTCCGTAGGATGTCCCCTTTCGGAAAAGAGATGTTCCCAAGAAAAAAGCTATATAGAACTCCCTCATTTGCATAAAACAAAATGGCCGCCAGCACACACACACAAAAAACTTTCATATCTCGTCTCCCAGTTGACATATTAGAGTACTTTAAAGGGCTGAATCATGGTTTTCAGACATGAGGAATTAAAAAATACAAGTAATTAATTTATAGGTATTTCAGTATCTTACAAGGAAATCTCAAGTATACTTTATAGGCCAAAGTCTATGGATTGTGGATTTAATTCATAAACCTGAAACGAGGTCAGTTTTCTCACGTTGAAATTACTTGCAAGATATCAGATGATATGTTGTAAACCAGGGCTTCTCAAAGTAGGGGTCAGGACCCCTCTGGGTTTGCGGAATTATTAGAATATATCTTTTTACTAAAATAATTATGTAACTAGAGTTGTTTCTTATTTTTATCTCTATACAAATATTTGCTCTCAATGGTGCTTATTGCTTAATACATCAATGCTATTCATTGATGTTAGGAATACAGATTTCGTTTCTGTTACGTTTTGCCTTTGTTTTTTAGAGTATTTTGTCTTAATAAACATTACACACCAATAGACTTATTATAGATTATAATTATGTTGCAATTTATTTTTTTTTTGGGGGGGGTAGTGCATATTGCTTTTTTAACAGTCAGTCTCCAATGAAATTAGTTTGGGAAGTCCTGTTGAAAACCATTTCTATTTTAGACTACCATTTACCATCATCTTATTTTTATCGGTTGCTTTTTGCGTTATGATTGCTTTTACCAGTAAAATCAAATTACGTTTTACAAATTTGTTTTCCGATGAATCTTTTGCTGCTTTCTCCCAATAACACGTCCTTTATCTTTTGTTAAGTGAAAGTCGTTAACAAAAATTCTTACGTTCGGGGTTGGGGGCGGCGATGTCACTAAAATGCTGAACTTGACACTTACTTTCCGTCCGTCGTACGACCATCCGAATTCATTTTTCTAAAACACGAAAATGTACATCAATATTACAAATGTTATACACTTTCCGGGTTTTGATGGTGAAATGTTATACGTTTTTAGTCACATCTTAAACCAGTCCGTCATTCTACGAGATAAACTGAACGGCGTAGATCAGAAGTAAAGATTAAGCTCTCGGTGTAATTACTTTTTTTTTTAAATTGCTGTCTTCTCTACGGAGATATATATTACAGAACATATTTTACACTGT
>VCCN01006353.1:1251045-1261566 GCA_006491835.1 Architeuthis dux | reverse complement strand
CCTCGTTTTACGTATCCTCTGTAAACTCAGATTTACTTATACGTGCGTGTACACCAATACCTCATTTTACGTATCCTCTGTGAACGAAACTTCGTTGGCACGATATTATCAGGGCCGGTCCAAGCCCTCATGGGGTCCTAAGCAGAATTTGATTTTGGGGCCAAGCCCACCGCTTGTGGGTCATTTCAGGCGCTCTTGGGCCGCTCTGGTTGCCACAGAGCCCTAAGTAGTTGCTTAATTCTCTTATGCCTTGGGGCGGCTCTGGCAAATAATCACAAGAAAGTTGCATGCCCGCCCCCGGAATTCGCCGCTTAAATGTGAACCTCCTTGATTTGGACAATCTCAATCAGCAACAGCCTTGTACAGGAAAAGGGATTTGAAGAAGTTGGTGCATGTGATATTCAGGATTAATTGCATGTATTGCTGATAACGAGACTCTCACCTATGAAGACCTTAAGCAGATAACAGAACCGCAAGTGTCTAGTTCAGATACCGAAAGAGAATCTCTCCCCACCCTGAGCACCACTGTTTTCAACAACATAGATCTTATCTAAAAGCAAAAAGCATTTATCTCTGTCTTGAATGCACATGTGCTAATTTTCCATGCTTGCCGACACAACCAAGTCTAGGGAATAATTCTCACATACGTGCCATTCGCTCTAACTTCACTAATAATTATTAGAGAGATGTGTAATCGCTTCAAAGGGTTTTGGCTGTGGTCTATCAGAACGTACAAAAAGAAAGGGCCTTTCACACGAAGTAAAATAGAAACGATGTTTGAGCGAATGGCCCGGATGAGAGAAATATTCCCTAGACTTCGTTGGTTGTTTCAAAATCGGCAAGCATTGAAAATTAGCATATTTGCATTTAAGCCAGGCATAAATGCTGAACTCGCAAAGCATTCTCAGAGTTGACAACAATTAGGCTGAGTTGGTTACCTTATTCTCAGATCCTCTGCTTAGATGGTTTGTGAAGGAGGATAAACGGCTTCAGTAAGTAACCACTTCCAGATCTGTCTTCAATTTCTCCACGTACGCACGAGGAAGCCGATAGTTGCATGTTATAAACCTCGATAGACCCTATCTTTGGACAGTTATTGTTATCACTTATTTTGAGTCTTGAATTGTGAGATAGAAGGAAGCTTCTGGGCAATTCTAAAGTTCCAAATTCGAATTCTGCATCATAAAAAATGTATGATTTGATCATCCATATCAGACTAGTCTAAGCAACTTTATTGCCATTACACTTTTCATACCAGCCATGGCCGCCATTTTGAATTTTCGATGACTGGCAGGTATTATCCAAATGGCAATTTTGGAGAACTATGTATGGTAAAAAATTCAACTAATCTGTGTCCTCAATATCATATTATATCCATTGCTGATAATAAAATTCATCTGAAAATAGATGTCGCGGGCAGCCATTTTTAAAATGTCTGCCATGGGCGACATATTGAAAATTTATGATGGCTCAATATCCGAATTTTCTTGGAATGCCTTTGGCTAAAAGTGTACCAAATTATATGCTTTTATCCCAAAATGCACAATTGGCTTGACATTTTAGGCTAACCGGCCCCACTAATAGTTATTTTTTTTATTGTTTTGTATTTTTTACTTCTTGCATAGACTAAAGAAAGGACATATTTTTGTGGATTGAATTTCATATAATTTTCTTTCTATATATGTAGGTCTACCCAGGGCCGGCCCAAACCTCTATGGAGCCCTAAGCAGAGTTTTATTTGCCCCCCCTCGCCTCATGGGGGGCCTCTGGTGGTCACGGGGGCCTGGGCAGCCCCTTAGTACGCTTGTGCGTCGGACCGGCTCTGGGTCTGCCGTATTATAGATAAGTGTGCATTTCTTTCATTAATTGGAAGAACTTATCTGCGTAAAAACTACATGTTATCTATTTCAGGTAACGAAGCTTCTGATAGCGATATAAAAAAAGGTGCAAGTATTAATTTCGTTAATCGAGGTATTGGTGTACTTAGATGACACAGTATAACATTGCTACGGAGAGATCGCTGTTATCTTAATTCGTTACGCGTCGTCAAGAATGAGAGCCTCCCGTAGAGCAGTAGACTCGCTGAACATTTAATAATGCTGTGAGTTCCATCTTCACTAGGCACCCGAGTACTGTACCACTATGTCAATACACATTTAGATCGTCTCTCCATGGAGCAATGGCTAACAAGGTAATCACTTAGACCTTTAGTACTGCGGTGATTTCGACCCTCACTAGGTGCCAAACAAGTCTAAGCACAGTAAATATTTAGGCAGCCTCGCCGTGGAGCAATGGTTAGCAAGCTAAGCTCAAAGATGATTACTACCTTTGTGACGGTCACATAGTACACAAGCTCACTCAATGGCGTCTTACTGCCGACTCAGTAACCGCACGGGAGAATGTTCACGCATACGCAGTAAGGTCCTCTGAGACTGTTGCCACGTTACATCAAAGCAGTGCAACCGGTTCTCAAGATATTCAAAATGGCTGGATACTTTCCGGACAGACCTCATTTATTCACGAATATCTTCATCTATTGGTTGCTCTTTTGCACAGCGTTTTTAGTTGATATATTCTTCAGGCCTAGAATTTGAAACAAAGAAGTAGCTCTAGGCGAGACTTGAACTCACACTCCATACCAAGGAAACTTGTTACGTGATGTAGCAACGCTGATACAATTTTGGTCAGTGAAGTTGTAGTGGTCAGTTTTTGTTTTTCTTCTTTTTTTCATCTCTACGCCTACTGATGCTGCCTGTATTCCGGCTTAATCTACACCACTTTCGTGGCTACCCAGTAGTAGTACTAATCTATTAGTTTGTCCCATATGAAACGGCCGTTTATGAAAGGAAAAATATACTTGGTGACACCCTAAAGTTGTTTTGGAAATCTGTAAATTTTGAGCAAGAACTCGAACAGTCGTCCTTGTATCAGTTTCCACAAGATCCCTTAAATTCTCATCAGCAACAACTGATTGAGGGCGTCCTCGAGGGTCATTATCCAGGCTCATATCTCCGGAAAGAAATTTGTAGAACCAACGTTGCACTGTTTTTTTCTGAGCAAGTCCCCATTCCAAATGTGAAATTGCTGTTTTGAGAGCTTGAACAGCATTTTTACCGAGTTTGAACTCAAACAAAAACAATAGTCTGATTTCCTTTGAGGACAGCATCTGCAAGAGTGAAGGTTTGTCTTATTAAAACTGATATGATGAATCATAAGTTGAACATTTAAAAGAAAGCTAATGTCGTATAATTAGTTGAATATGTATAACTACATTTTCTTCTTCAGAATTTGTCGAAATCACAATCAAAAAGACAAATGACACAGAACGGCCATTTCATGTGGGACAACCTAGTACTATTGAAGAGATCTGTGTGTATTTATGTGTGTTTGTGTGCACCGCGATTAGTCGACAACTTGTCATTGTACGAAGTTGACATTCCCCAGGTATATTAATTAGCACCATAAGGCAATAGAGTGTGGAGTTTGAAGCTTTTTGGATCAGCTGTTCTCGAGACATCTAATTTAAAATAAATAAAATATTTAGATCTTTATCTATATAAAATATCTAAATTGGCAACGCTGAAAAGAAGTAACCGAAATTCTTCGAAGCCTTAGTTTCGTACGACGGATGGAGAATTATTTTACATGACAATTATGTCAGGCTGCGCCACACACTATAAATAACGGTCTCTGCCTTAGTACTTTTTATTGTCAGAGAGACATGAAGTAGTTTCCTGACATGAAGTAGTTTCCTGATTCAACGCATTCACATTACAGTAGATTTCCGTTATCACGGCACCCTTGCGGATTTAAGAGTGCCGTTATAACGAATTTGCCGGTATAACGCGTGGATTTTATACGAAGTGTATTAATAATCAGAAACCAGAAGGTATAGACAGAAATAACGTATGATTACCCTTTCACTGTCTAATGTCCCATATACGGGTTACAGGTCTGTAAATGAAATCAATGAACCAAAAAGTAATTATTCTAACCATATACATGGTCGTATGTAATTAATTGTTTGTTGAATGTATCAGTGAATTCTTAGAAAATATATTGGACGAGCAAAAGTTTAATGCAAAAATAAACGAATAGTATATTCTTTTAAAACTAATAGCAAAGGTGAATGGAAAACCATTTCCCTTTACTGTTGACCCTTAAAAGTGGGAAAAAAGGTTCCCCTCACATTTTACCTCTAAAACTGTGGGTGGGAGTTTCCATTCAATTTTTATCCCTAAAAGTGAAAAAAAAGAAGGTTTTCCTTCACTTTTGACACCTAAAAAGGAGGTGGGAAAAGTTTCACTTCACTTTTGACCCATTAAAAGAAAAAGGGGGTTTTCCTCATTGATGATGCCTAAAAGGGGAAAATCTAAAGTAGTGATGATCTGCTATGTACGCTTGCTAACCATTACTGGTAGGCGTCATATATGCTAATTTCTATGTAAATACCAGATTGTTTTTTATATGGAGACAAACAAACGATTTTTAAGCACTATTAGGGAAAATGTCATAGAATTGCATAGGATGGGTGTCCAAACACTTGATATCTGTTGCCCCCTTCCCTTTAAAGCGACAAGCATCAATGGCAGAAGGGGGAAATGGTCGGGAAGGGGTGCAAAATACAAGGAAGGGTCAAGTTTAAAAGAACAATCAAGGGCGTTGAAGAGACGAGCAAAGGTCTGGAAAGAAAGAAAGAATGAAGAGGATTGAGGGGGATAGAAAGAAACAAACAAACAAAAGGATTGAAGTGGAAAGAAAGAAAGAAAGAAAGAAAGAAAGAAAGAAAGAAAGCCAACAGAAAAGAAAGAAATAGTCAGAAACAGTCGTTGTGATTAGTTCAGCGTTCACAGAAAAAGTTTTCTTTTCGTGAATAATAGTTGGTCGGTTCGAGAGGTATTTGTGGTTAAAAGCATGAAACTTGGTACATATATGTAGTTTACTATATGGATTTAAAGTCAGCAATGTCACTAGACAGCGAAAAAGTAGATTAAAAAGTAAAGAAAGAAACAAAATAATAAGCAAAGTTTTAAACATAATAATGTATGTAATATGTAATAAATAATAAGACATAATTAAATGATTAGTCAAATCTATTAGAACTAACATAAGCTGTAACTATTATTAGGTTAGAGAAAGATTAATTGCGGTTTTTCACCATCAACTTTAAAGCAGTATTTCCCAGCTTAGAATAAAAGTTATTAATCGAAATAAGAACCTTCAGAATCTACACATATTTGCCGACGTGAAACAAGTCCATTATTCTGGAAGCATAGAATTCTGGGGTCCTGGAACCAATGAATCCTTTGAGTACGATTTGAGCTGCTGCTTGGTTGTTAAAGACCTTCCCTTGCAGGAAGTGGTAGTCGGTCGGAGAGGGGTCTGGTGAATAAGCCAGTTCGTTCAATCTATGCAGGGTCATTCACGCGACATGCGGTCGGGCGTTGTCATGGAGAAGAATTGGTCCTTTTCGATTGACCAATATTGGACGTAAACGTTGCGGTTCTTGGTGCATTTTGTCGATTTCTTGGCAATACTTCTTTGCTGTGATGGGTTCAAGAACACCAAACAGTGACCATAATCTTCTTTTGATGCAGGTTTGGTTTGGAGAATGTCGATTGTTGTACAGGTTCAATTTTTCGTCACATGTCACAATGCGATCAAGAAATGGATCGCTTTTGGTGCGCAAAAGAAGCGCAGAGAAGACTTCAAAACGGGGATTTCTTTTTATTTTCTGGTGCGGCACCTATTTGTCGAGCTTTTTCGCTTTTCCAATTTTGTGCAAATGTCAAACAACTGTTGAATGGTCAATGTTTAGATCCTCTGCAATTTCTGGAGTTGTTTTGCGTGGGTCCGCCTCAATAATGGCCCTCAATCGGACGTCGTCAATCACAGAAGGACGTCCACGACCCTCCTCATCGTCTCGGAACCAATGTTGAGCTGTACGTTCGTTGATGGTCCCCTGGCCAAATGTTTGATTGGCTTACTATGATACTTTTATGTCCTTCATGTGCTTAACAGCATTCATTGCATGGTGCACCTAGTACAGTACAATTAGGGTTTAACCTCAGAATTTAGATTGACAAACTGAAACTTTGGGAATATGTAGATTTGTTCTATGTGATCTTCATCCAAAAAGTACCAAACATCATGTGACGGGTTTTCGAGTTATTGCCACAAAATGGCGGCCATTTTGAATTTCTGAATGTTTTCATTTATTGCTTTTAAAGGGTAATAAAAATCAAATTTGATAATTGAAATAAACATCATTTATTATGTTATGGTAGTTGTACAATCTATTTACAGCAAATGTTTCATGACTAAATACATCATTATGAGATTATGGGCCATTATAAGTTCAAAAATCGTTTACGAGCTGCTATGAGAAAGCTAATTGATATTTCACAATTTGACCTAAATACATTATCTGCAGAATTTTCTTGTCTTTCAAATGACACGAAAACGACCTTTGACACGAAAACGACTTTCCTATTACATATCAGTGAAGAGTTATCTTTGTTGCAATCTACGTACTTCAATAAATAGCGTAAGCATTTTTGCTAGTATAGTCAGGCTCACCGTTAAAAAATAGGGTTTCGTTCAAAAGTTTGTAGATTATCAAAACTATACACTTTTGAAATCTCTAGAGCACGGAGAATCTGCATGGCCGCCGTTTTTTATTTCCAAAATGGCCGCCGTAAAATGCATATTTTGCAATATTAGTGTATTTTCGTTCAAAGTTTTTGTAGTTTAGAAAAACTATATATTTTGAAATCTTCAGAGCATGGGTAATCAAAAGAATAATGTTGGTACTTGCGTAGACACCTGCATAGCGGGTTTTCAAAATGGCCGCCGTAAAATACATAATTTGCGCTATCTCGGCTTCTAGTCAACCTAGAAAAATAATTAAGTATGCTAATGCTATTTTTCTGGGTCAAAGAACCCAATAAAACTCCTCAAAATAGTGCTATGGATGACAGAAAAGCAGCAAAAAAGGTATTTTAAAACCATTATCTTTACATCTGTGATATAACTTCATTGCATAATACATTATACAAATCCTTTGAAGTTATAGGTATGGATTGATAAAGCAAGAAAGCTGCCTTGTTAATTATCAGGTTGAACTATACGTTTTATAAACAGGATCTACTAGGTCTATATCGTTCAGTAATATACTTTTACAGATCTTCATCACTGTCCTGAGTGTCATTTTCGTAGTCATTTTCGTAGTCATTTCCACGCAAGCCAAGTTGTGTCTCCTGCATGAACACACCTGGGTTGTGCAACGGGCTTTACACTGACACCTGACCAACTCTACAATAGTCCGTGGGGTAGATGGTTCCCTCGTAGTGGTAGGTAGTATCTTACCATTTTCAATCTGATAATAGCCATGTTTGAGTGGGTCGAACAGACGTTGCCACATATGACTTGGCACCACAGCATCTGTACTCACAGGGGGCATCTTGCTACTTTCTGCCAGATGTTTGAAAAACAGATGCCACTTTAGGCCAGGAATATTTGTTACATGGATGCCCGTTGGGAAGTACATCAAGCGTACAAAGTTGGCCAATGCATCGTTCACATCCTGTGTTAGGTCGCATTACTTTGTCAGGTTCATCAGTGCTGAGATGATGTTCCTGTCAAATTTCATGTACTGTTGAAACCACTTGGTTTTGCCTACTCCAGAGAATCTTCCAACATTGTCTATTCCAATGGATGCGTGAAATCCCAGTAACGTTGTTGTCTTCTCTCGTCCCAGTGCAATTCAGATTGGCTCAATCTCCAAAGTACCTGATACCATACATATCGCAGTGTGCTTGCAGAGCTTGTCGTAGTGTGCAACACTCAGAACCAAGACATCCGTATCTTGGCTGAAGACCCTCTGTGCTTCAGAACAGCGCTGATGTATCAGCCTCCTTATGGTTGTTATCTTCGAACTGCTTCTGGACTTCATTCACTGGCTTTGAGCAGATGGATTTGAGGTTTGTTCTTTCGGTGAGAACTTGTCTAGGAAACGTTCATATAGAGCCATGTACATATAGATGTGTGCACGAAGAGTTCTCTTGTAGTTGGAACACTTCGGGATCTGTCGTGTTGAGACGGAGCCATATACATCAGCATTAATCCATGCATCATCTATCCCAGATTTTCAGTGGAAGTAATTAGTTCCCTCAGTGTAGTTATCACAGTGTGTACCTCATCAAGCCTGGTAAGAACAGTTCTTTTCAGATCATCCCTTGAATCAAGGAACTGCACCGCCTTCTAGTATATGGCCATGTCGAAGGTAATCAATGTTGGGTGTTTTTCACTGACAAAGCTCTTCAACTCGGATTCTTACAGTCAGCATTGTAGACCACTCGTGTGCAACTTCTGGCAGCAGTGGTAGTGAACCAACTTGGGTCACGGATTGGCCAGATGACACGAGTGACTTGATTCCAGCCCAACCAGGCCTACTGCTCTGTTCTCCATTATCCTTTTCTCTTGGGTCAGACGCTATGATCCTGCAGAGACTCAGCAGACCCTATGGTGTTGAGCTCGAATTCTTGTGCTCTCCTGACCAGACCAGGTTTTGGCTCAGTACATGATATGGGGCAAATGATTGATTCTTTGCGTCACTAAGTTCCAAACTGGGTGCGATGACTTCCACTGGAGCACTGGCCTTCTGATGCACTGCAGTGATTGTCCCATGTGTGGTGTCTTTCCCATCATCCGTGTCCTCGGTGAAGTCTGTATTGTCAACTGCAAAGAACACAAAGGTTCCTGTTTTAGGAAGGGTGGGACGTACAGGCCATCGAAATGTTTTGTGTTTTCCACCACAGCATTGACTACAGCTTTTTCCAAGAACTGTGGCCGACTGTATGGTTCACAATAGTTCTGTGAATGAAGAAGGTCTATTAGTGTCATGTTCCTGTTGTCGTGATAAACGGTAAATGCCAAACCTAGAACCTGTGGATTTTCTCGGTTGTATCCAGAATGTTTCTGTCGCATGCTTGGGTCGATGTCCTACCTGCCTTTGGTTTTGAAAGCATACATCATGTTCTGGCTTAATGTCAGTGCCGATTGTTTCACTGTCCTGCGCCTCATCTCTGTATGCAACTCCTCTTTGGTTCCTACCAAAATCCAACATATGAGGCTGTACAAATCTGATGGAACGTTTTCTGCCGTGCACAATATGGTAAACCGTGTCTGACTGTTTATTCTCGTCATTTAAGTTCGGAATACTTCTGCGTATTAGCTTAGCTGTCTTGTATAACATATGTGTATTGGCCATTTCACTCGCATGGTCTTGTATCATAGACATGTGGACAATATTTCTTTCACGGGCTTCAGGGCAATAAAGAACTGATGGCTTTTGTCTGTCTCTCTGCATCATAGACTTCACATTTGATAAATATTGAAGAATCATATCTTTCAGTCATTCTCTTGTCAGCGTTGGTGTGTGCTTCTGTGTCTCCTCGCTACCAGAGAAATTCATATTAGGCCTGCCTAGAAAACCAGAAAATTGAATGTTTGACTGTTCCGAGCTGGAAATGGCGAAAGTATAAATGTTATTATTCCAAGATCTACTCCTTGTACCATTTCCAAACTTCGTAATTTGTTTGACAGAAACATCTGATCTCATAAAATATGAAAATGTTCATGTTATAAGTTCATACCTTTTAGGGGTGGAGGCTAAAATAATGACCACAGGTCAAACTAGATTATTACCTAGGAACAAAGTTTCAGTCAAATCCCAGACGGGTGGTTAAAAAGCCTTGATGGCTTGACATAGAAAGACCCAAAAGTGAAGCAAGTGTTAGTATTATGAGTCTAATGATGCCAACAGTGGTCTTTCGACCAGGAAAACATAGGATTGGCCTATTTAATTATGTTTCTAGGTTGACTAGAAGCCATGTTAGCGCAAATTATGTATTGTACGGCGGCCATTTGAAAATCCAAAATGGCGGCCATGCAGGTGTCAACAATGATTTTCGGATTCTCCATGAACTGAAGATTCCAGAAATGTATAATTTTGCTAATCTACACAATTTCCGACACTGATTTGTCCAAGGTCGTTTTGGTGTCATTTGAAAGGCAATGAAATTCTGCAGATAATTCATTCAGGTCAAATCTTTAAATATCAATTGCTCGCGCTCGTAAACGATTTTTGTACTTATAATGGCCTATAATTTCATTATGATCCATTTAGTACTGACAAATTTGTAAATAGTTTGTACAACTACCATAACATAAGAAATGATGTTTATTTCAATGATCAAATTTGATTTTATTAACCTTTAAAAGCAATAAATGAAAACAATCAGGTTTAGGTAGGACTACTGGAAGCACATTTGTGTATGATGCAGGAAGCTCCTGGATCTTTTTGCTCTTCTGAGTTGTCTCCCTTATCACTGGAATAGCAAGTGATGTTCCTTCGTTTCCACAGGATGGCTGTTGCGTTATGGATATACCTGTCCCATGAAAAGAATCTTTGGTGGTTGTTGAACCCGGGTTGTGATCAATAGTGTCTACAGCTGCCAC
>VCCN01006353.1:1133599-1147889 GCA_006491835.1 Architeuthis dux | reverse complement strand
CATTAAAGAAATTGGGAAAAGGGGCGATCAATGAATAACTTACTTCTCTCGCCTTTTGCTGGACAGTGATCACTAAAAAGAAGTCTGAATTTTCACAAAAAAACACCCGTGTATACTGCTGGACCAATTTAGGATAAGCTTACATTGCAAATTGAACCCGCGCCAAGTTTTTTCTAAACATAATAAGGAGTAAATGTTAGAATTTTCAACCCTCTAGCTCCATTGGTGCGGCCGGTATATCTGATACATACATAGCCAGACTTAAAAACTGAAGAAACCTATGTTTTAGTCGATGGCTTCTAATAGATCATAGTCTGACATTGACAATAGGGGTGACAGCTTCGTTCTTCATTCTACTACCTGTGCATGTAAAGTGGTCATGGGAGGCTGGTTTTCCCAGGTGCTAACTCACTCATTCTCCTTTCTGTCCACTGTTGTAGCCCGATTGTGAGGAAACATTTGATCGTGGTATTTGGGGGCGGGAGAGAACACTTTGGGAACTTTTCCAATGTGTGATATGAATACAAACAACTGGTTACCACAATACTCTGTAGGATGTAACCCACGGTTTAAAGGGTGGGGTCGCCCCGTGGCAAGTTGCACTTCACCTTAAAACTTCATTGCTCAGGTTGGAGGTTTACTCGGCACACAGGCCCCGCCGTCTATGGTCCAAATACTGTGGAAAACCATCACCAAAATCTTCGTTCGCGAAGCCAAGCCATTCATTCATTCATTTTAATACTAGTTTTACTCCATCTTATTACTGTCGCTTTTTATCACAACACGCTGCGTCGATACACTCTTCATTATTACTATTATTACTAGTTTTACTCCATCTTATTATTGTTGCTTTCTATCCAACACACTTGGTCGATAAACTCTTCGGACATCAGAGCAAACCGGACAGAAGTAGCTTCCAACGAGACTTCAAATCGCACACCACACTGCTAGAGCCCGTCTTTCATGGACTTCGCCTTAACCACTTCGGGCACAGAAATATCGATGATTGGCGGAGGGCACAATCTGTAATAATTCTACTACTCCTTCCTCTCCAATTCTCTAAACCAACTTTATTTTATTACCTAGTATGTGAATTTATTTTTTAATTTATTTTTTCATGAAGCTTTTTTCACTATCACTTTCTTATTGTTAGCTTTAGTCCATCTTATTACTGTTGCTTTTTATCACAACAGTCTGTGTCCATACACTCTTGGACCTCAAGAGCAAACAGCGCGATATCGGAAATAAATAAGTAGCTTCCGACAAGACTTCAACTTGCATCCTACAGGGTGCGCCATACAGATTTACCCATCGTGTAATTATATCTCATAAACTTATTTTTTACCTGGAAGTTGTAGATTTCGCTTAGAGCATTTCAAATATCTGTTCTTTTTATGTCTACAGTTTCAATTGTCTGTTCTGAACAGGAATCAAGCATGGCGTCGAAGTGTGTACGCGACTATATCGTTGCTTTGAAGAAGGCTGGACTGAACAACAATCAAGTGATGAAAGAGCTGAATGTTTGCCAAAAGACCATTTATAACGTCGTGAAACGTTTTAATGAGACTGGCACAACCTAACGCAAGCGAGTCTCCGGTAGAAATCGATCGGTCTGCACCGGAAGGATCGTTGAAGCTCTGGAGAAGCGAGTGAGAAGAAATCCTCACATGAACATGAGGAAAACTATGAAAGAGCTGATGATGTCGGAAAAGTCATTGAGTCGGATTGTGAATGAGGATTTAGGTCTGAAGGCAAATAGAATGCAACGTCGACACTTGATTTCAGCCGCCTCAAAGCAGAAGCGACTCGAAAGGGGGAAGAAAACGTTGCGCCGCTAACAAAGTTGTTATCTGGTCTGATGAGAAGATCTTTACTGTGCAGGCTGTGAGGAATTCCCAAAACGATAGGGTTTATGCAGCTCTAGCTGGAGACCTTCCTGAGGGCAGCAGAGCCCATTTTCGTCGCCAGAAGCCCGCTGGGGTGATGGTGTTGGCCGCAGTTGCCTCAGATGGGACAAAGTCTCCTTTGTTCTTCATTGAAGAAGATGTAAAAGTAAATAGCCAAGTTTATCTTCAAATGCTTGAAGAAAATGAGACAAACTGGTAATAAAATAATGTTAATAATGAAAGTACTTCATCTAGCCCATTGGTTCTTAACCTGAGATACACGCTCCCCAAGTGGTGCGTAGGGCAATTTGGGGGAGGCGAGAAGAGGATGGCAAATAAAGCTTTCGTTTCATCTTATTACTGATGTATACAACGCACAGCCCCAAAATGCCACGCATTTCAAAGTTAATTGAGAAAAGGCAACAACAGTCAGCGTATTAAATCCTTTTATTAAAAAATATCTTGAGATACAGACTTTTAATTTTGACATCTAATACATTTTAACATTTTGTTATTTACACTTTTAAATATTAACTGCCAATTTTGTCTTTTTAAAGTTCTATTTGTTAGCCTTAAGATTAAGGGGTGCGAGAAAGATTTATCGAAGCGGTGCGAGCCTTGGAAAAGATTAAGAACCGCTGATCTAAACATTTCAAAAGAATTCTCAATGAAATATTTCGAATAGTTTTCAGCTAATGAGTCACACGATGCTACCTCGAACTAGAAAGTACTCAGAGAGGGCATACCTCTGTCAACGCCGCTAGAAAATCTGAATGAAAATCATTGAGAACTTTTGGAGATATCTTGCGGACAGGAAAAGGACTGGCGATATTATGTGTTTTGGACATTTAACTACAACGTAGGGGAGGTAATTGTGCATGGATCCGCTCCAAAATTTAATAAGTTATCCCTTTGCCTATTGCCCACCAGAAAATCTGAATGAAATTCATTTAGAACTTTTGGAGAGATCTTGTGCACAGGAAAAAAATGCTAACCAGCACCAAACAGATGCGACCAAAAACATATACCTATTTTCAACTTCGTTGTCAGAGGTCAATTATAGTTCATATAGATGTGTTATTTACAATAATACGATGCCAATTCAACGTATATAGGTTAGATCTAGTTTTATTTATCTCTTTTGTATTTGGTACTATTATCTAAAGATCTGCCTCAGTGTATATGGTATAGATATAGAGATATATATACACATATCTATGCGGAGGAAAGTTTAGGTTTGAACCTATTATTCAGAGTCAGTAAACACTTTTGCCAAGTCAAGCAAGCATCTCTTTTTCAATCTACTCGTCACTTATTATAAGTCCTTAACCCAGATTGTACGTTTGCTTCAGTGAATATGAAACCAAGCAGACGATATAACAACTTTTTAATGTCAGTTCTGTGTCGGCTGTTTCGGTTGTGTGCTTCTCGTCTCTTTCTAGTCCAGTAGAAATAGGCCATTTTCGGGCTGAACCGGAACACATTAAGGCCAAGCTGAATGTTGCCCTATTGACGGGGTTGGAAGCCTACAATAACATATCCAAAATCAACTCAAATTCGATCTTTGAAAAAAGGGTTATGTGCATGTGAAAAATAGTTCTATTTACCAAATATATCACTCGGATTTGGAGCTGTTTTTACACAGTTACAAGAGAACTACTTTGATAAAATCTTTCTAACACCCTAGCGTCCTGTATTTCCCACCACCCAAACTCTAACGACTCGGCCTAACATACTATCATCACCATTTTGGGGGTCTGGAATCGCTCAAACCGTTTTCACATATAAATTAATGGTAGTTGCTTTTCGCTTTACGCCATTTTGGCTTATGAAAGGTTTTTATAGGAACGCTCTATTTTCGGATAGCGTGGGAAACCTGTACTTACCAATATGTTGGAATATTGACTGATTTAGTTATTTGTTCTGCACTTGTGTAGAAATATTATAAATTATTGGAGCGAAGCGAAACTGGCCATTGACGAAGATTCCTGTACAATTTTCCCAGTCTTTTTACTTCTTCGCATTGTTGTTTAATGGAAACGTGATGCCTTCAAATCGTTGTGCATTATTTTTTTAAAAGGGCAAAGTAGGACGACTTAACCGTCAAAAATGGATCGCATCACAAGGACTGATTTGACCGATCACTGCTAAAGAGGCTAACATTTTTTTTGTAAACCATTATTATTAATTTTTTTACTACTATTTACATTCATCCTAATTTTTAGTTTGATCACAATTTCAGTAAGGCCGGCACGGCAGTGTTATTGTTTTATTCGTTTAATGTAAACATTGTGATTTTTTTTTAAAAATACTAAAAATTAAGATGAGGGTAAATAGCAGTCAAAAATTAATAAAAATGGTTTACAATACGTGATTTAATAAAACCAATAAAATAATCGTCTTTTACTAAAACTCAAACAGTCATTGCCGTGCCAGCTTAGTACGAAGGTAAAAAAAAATGTTAGCTTCTTTAGCGGTGATCGGTCAAATCAGTCCTTATGATGCGATCCTTTTTTGACGGTTAAGTCGTCCTACTTTATCAAAACAGTTTATTTGTTCAAAGTCTCTTCAATACGGGAGACTTGTAAAAAATCTTGTCTGAGAGTTAGAGAAATTGATCTAACCTCCTCCCCCCCTCTCTCTCTCTCTCTCTCTCTCTCTACTCGCTATACTAAATTCAATCATCAGCGTCAGCTGCTGTTGATTGAAACAAAAACGTGATCTCAAGCTTAAAAATGTGTATATCTTTTGATCATCGTCTTCGTCGTCGTGGTTGGACCTCATTTTTACGACCTCATTTGTCGCAAAGCCAAACGTAGACCCGGACTCAGCGGCACTTCGCTCGGAATAAATCAAAGAGGCATTATAGAGAATTAAAAACTTTGAGAGTGACCAAATGAAAAGCGTCTTACTTTCGACTGGGTAATCCCAAAGGAGAGTGTCTGTGTATACATGCGTAGTAAGGTCCCTCCGATTGGTTGCCAAGTTACATCAATGCTGTCGAGATATTCAAAATGGCTGGATACTTTTCGAACATACCTCGTACGAATCTAAAATGACAAAAAAAAACAAATTCATCCTTGAATGCCTCCAAGGGCAAATAACTTTTTCCCCCTAGGCTTGTTGGTTATGTAAATTGGAAAGCATTTCTTTATATTTCTTTTAGTTAGTTGCCAACTTACATCAAGGCTGTTGAGATATTCAAAATGGCTGGATACTTTTCGAACATACCTCGTACGAATCTAAGATGACAAAAACAAATTCATCCTTGAATGCCTCCAAGGGCAAATAACTGTTTCCGCCCAGACGTGTTGGTTATGTAAATTGGAAAGCATTTCTGTATATTTCTTTTAGTTATTTTTTGTTGTTTTGTTTTATGTTTGTTTAAATAATGGGACATAAACGAAGATATCGTCTGCTTTTCAAGAGAACGCGAGACACATAATGACCTTCTCACCTCAAAGCCTGGAGACTAACCAGATGTTTTTCACCAATTAAACATTTCAAAAATGTTTATGTTGTTATATAATACAACTAGTTAGTGAAAAGAATTCGCCGACATATTTGAATTTTTATGAGATTTTTTTTTTAGAAAAGAAACTACTGAACTCGTTAAAGTGGAAGAGTCCATTGTTTCAAATGGTGGGTAGGAGATATTTTTTCAGCAAAATTGTTACCTTCAAGCGGAAGAGTCCATTCTTACGGACAGAGAAACAGAAGAAAAAAACATACTATTCATTATATAAGTAGATTATTAATGCTTGTAAAATGTCCTAGTTTGTTTATACATGTTTCCCCTGATATACGAAAGTAGTGCGTTCGTATGCCGAAATGACGTAAAGCGATAAAGGAATTAACATTGATTTATGGGGGGAGGGGGTAGCGTCCCCAGAACCCCAAAATGGTGATGATTAGGCTTAGAGTTGTCAGGGGTTTGCATGTTGGAATTTACGGGAGACTGAGGTGTAGGAGAGAGGTGAAGAGGGTACGCGCTGCCTCTAATCTCGGGCCTACTTGGTGGTCGAGATAGTTGCCATTTCCCATCAGTGCTAATTTTCCTAGTGCAGGTAAAAGCCAAGATTTGAAATCCTGGCCTTCCAGGCAGTCTGGCTATCCTCACTTGGAAGACTGGCGCAATGCAATCTTCCTAACTCCATTTGATTCTGTGCCAAAGTATTTAGGATCTTCAAATGGTTCTTCTGGCGATTGAACACCTTGTAGTTTGTGTTGTAAACACGACGTTTCGGCCGATCCATTCTTCGGCCTTCTTCAGGTGTAAAATCCGAGTGTGATGGGTTAAACAGAAGTTATGTTTAAAGGGGGTAACCCTTATAGCGCAGGGCCCGGGTGTTTATGTGTCTTTGTCTTGTCGGGTTTAGGTTTGTTGAGAAGTGGAAGCCACATCGGGTTGAAATCCACACTTGTCTGGCTAATGCATTTAGTCGACATTTTGATGTGAGTTGCTTCTTTGATTTTTCTCTGATTCCAACACCGTTCTCTGTTAATAATCTGGACTTCCTCCCTGAGAGGAAGATGGTCGCCGTTCTCTCTCTTCAGATGTGGTCGGCCATAGCCGATTTTTCTATCTCGCTATAAGGGTTACCCCCTTTAAACATAACATCTGTTTAACCCATTACACTCGGATGTTACACATGAAGAATGCCGAAGAATGGATACCGAAACGTCGTGTTAACAAAACAAACAACAAGGAGGAGTTCAATCGTCCGAAGAACCATTTGAATATTAATGACCCTTCTCAAAACTATAGAAAATATATTTAGGGTCAGTTTTATGAATTTAAATAGTTTCGTATTATCCACCGGTGGTCGGTGTTCAAGTCCAGGTAAAAGTCAGGATTTCAAATGCAGGTTCTCATGACAGGTAATCCCTCCCTACTTAGAAAGTTGGCCCAATACAATCTTCCAACCCTCTTTGACCCTGTAGCAGAATAAGCAAAGTTTTTAGGGCTTGCTTAGTGTGGGTGAGGGGGATCTCTGTGTATTTTCCCAATTTTCAAAGCAGGTAGCCACCCCCCACCCCTCTGCTTGGAGAGTTGACCTAATATGATCTTCCCCCTTCATTTGTCTTATACGTTCTCGTATTGGACAAAGCTAAGCTTAGTAAATACATGTTCATGCCTTATCTCGACCTATATTCGTTATCTCGGAACACCTGATTTTAGCTGTCTTTTGCCATCGGTGTAGCCACGTATATTTACCTACAATATAGGGTTGCAGGTAACATGTACTCCATGGCGCAAAAAACAGATAAACCAAGATGTTTTTTAAACATTTTTTCATGATAACAAATGCATAAGATAAAACAGACATCAGAACATTTCTTTAGAATCAACTAGGGCAGTGACCGTTCCAAAGGTGCATGTTTGGAACGGGTCGGACTTTATTGTGTATGGAGCAGCCTGCCACAGTTGTCATGTAAAATAATTTTCCGTCCGTCGTACAAAACTATGGCTTCGAAGTACAATTTCGGTTACTTCTTTTCAGTGTTGCCAATTTAGATATTTTATATCTAAATTTAGAAAAATTTTAAAATGGTAGTCACGGGAGATTGCTTATAGAAACTAAGAAGAAAGATATATAATCTTTAATATTTATTTTTATTAGATTTCTCGAGAACCGCTGATCCAAAAATCTTCAAACTCGACAATACACTGCCTTGTGTGCTGATGGTTTGTTGTCGAGTAATCGCGGTGCATACACGCACAGACAGAGATTTCTTCAATTGTAGTTAGATAGCAAATGCATAAGACAAAACCGGACAAAACAAGCATCAGAAAATCTCTTTATCATCAATATGGGATTGCAAAATCTTTAGATTTCTTTTTGGTATTCAAGTCGGTTGGTCATACTTACAGAAATCTTCTTACGTATTGAAATGTCAATAGTGTACAACTCCTGCTTGACGGCTTCCCAGAGTTGATTTTTTTTCTTTTCTTTTTCCCTCCCACTGGCGAACAAAACTCACTATTGTTCTATCCTTTTCTTTCTCTTTCTCTAACTTTCGCTTTTTCTCGCTTGCTCTCTTTCTGACTGGTCGCTTCTTTCACTTTTCCATCACTTTCATTTTTTTCTCTCCATCCCATCTTTCTGTCAATCTCTATCTCACTGATGCCTTTTCTCTCACTGTCCCCTTCTCAACTCGACCATACATACCTTGTAACTCTTCTTTCCAAAATAACTCGCTATTCATAAACTTTGGAGAACAAAATCGCGCGTGAAAATTTCAAACGAAGCAGACGACAATTGAAAAAAATAAATTTATCAAGGAACGCGTGAGAAATATCAATATAATCTGAATGGCTCGCTAATTCTATTCGTTTTCACCAACAATTTATAGCGATATGTACTTATAATTTCTTTGCCTGGGTGCATTTTAGTGTACAGCCTAGTACAGTACGCTACTAGCACACACGATCAGTAGTACACGCACAAAGAATTGTTATGATACTGGCTACTGCACGACGAGGCTTTGTACGACACGCAATTATTTCAGTTATCCATAAAAAGATTGCTAATAAGATTAATAATGTTAGTAACAAAATATTCCCCCTATCACACGTGGAATTTATCTTGCGTGCGGTACCAAGCTTTCCTGTACTCAATCGTATAATTCTATAGAGAAGGGAAGCCTGATCCAGTTGGTAGCGGCTAAAAAAACAAGCCTGAAAGTTAGACGATAGATGCGCTAGGGGGAGTAGCATTATACCCGAGTGTAACAATGATGATACTATACGTATAGAGATAGATTGTTGATTTTTAGCTACAAAAACGGGGTCGAGTTTGGTCGCATTTTCTGTTTAAAACTCACTTTTCTCATACTATGTCAGCCATCTTGATTATGTTCGTATGTCTGACGAGAAAAACAGTACGTAAAGTCTCATTCATTATTCTCCAATACACACCCAAAACTTGCTTTCCAAAATACGGATTGGTAGTATGCAAGTAGTCCGCCCGTATAGTGTAATGGTTAGCTCGTCTGCCTCACACGCAGAAGGTCCCGGTATGGGCGAAGAGTTTGGAAAACTCATTAGGACAAATTTCCCTGTGAACTCAGCAGATAATTGAGTGCACTCTAAGCTGTGCGATTAAGGTGGAGGTATCCCTTCGGTGGGCTTGCATCCTGCCAAGAGGGTGGTCATAAAAACTTGTAAGAATAAAGTCCTAGACTTGAAATTTGTAAGGTTCACTAAGACGCATATAACAGAAACTGGAACTTCGTCAATGGCCATTTATAATCCAATGGGAGTTGTTTCTTAATAGTGCTAACCATTACTCTATCCAAGCGGACACTTTACAAGTCCAACGAAGGGATACCTCCACCCTAATCACACAAGGAGGATCACATTTAAGCTGGGGACAAGCAAGCAACGAGATTGGGTTTTTTTCCCCTGTAATTTAGGCTGATAAGTTTCCCCAATGTTAAACTTCGTTATGACAAGGTTTCTTTCACGGAAGAAATGTCAAACGAGGTATTTGTGTATTGTGAGTGTATCCAAGACGGTGTGTTTCCTGCCCAGATTCGGGGAATGGTGCTAGCGACAACAGCGATCGGAATCTTGAAAGCACGAAGACAACATTTTAAAAATAAACCAAATATAAGATGATATAAAAAGAATAGAGATGAACGCCATGTTAAAATTCTTCTTCGAAATCACAGAACAGCAACTGTCAAATTGTCAGCTTTGTTGCTTAAAGAATGACAAAGTTTTGTACAAATAAGTTTTTGGTTGTCTTCATTCAAATCTGCATTTCTGCTAAAATATCTCTTTGTTTGCGTTGAGATACGCACGCATAAATACACATGCATAAGTAGCCCCAGGTAATAAATTTCAAACTTGACAAGCAGATCTTACACAAAGCGCTTAATAATTAGAGGCATCCTAATACCCAAAACAAATACTCTCTGCTCTGTGTACATCAGGTTCAATTCTTGTTGGTATTTGTAAAATCTACAATGTAAAAAGGGATACTCGTCTCATGTTAAATGGTACTGACTTTTGTCGTTCTGTGTACACATAATGAAATCGTTGTTGGCGCATGCGCAATACGTATCTGGGTTGTACAGAGACAATAGATGAATGCGCAGCGGTCACTTCGAACTGTTTTTATATACCGGTATCATACGACATCAGAGCGTCTCTTGTATATAATGCAGCAGACCTTATTTGCTTCACTTTCATTTTTTGGTATTTAGTCTTTCATTTTTTGTAATGCAGACGACATCTACTGGACCCAGTGTTGCCAATATAGCGCGTTTCTTGTTTTGGCAGTGCAAAAAGCGCTAAATTGGCTGAAAACAATTTGGCCGTTTTGGGTCTATTTCTGACCATTTTTAGCGTCTTTTTGGTGTTTTTTGCCATTTCTGGCTATTTTTAAAAGTTTAGCGCTTTTTGGCGAAAATATTTTTTGAGTTGGCAACACATTTTAAATAGAAGTTATACATAATAAATACAATGGCAGGATAAGGCGGCATTGAAATGATTTTGTGAAATTTTGATAGACGTATGTGTCTAGTGTGTGCTCGAAAGAGCGAGGGGGGAGAAAGAAGAAGGGGGATAGAAAAAGTGCTACCTGTGCAGCCATGTTTCAGTTTGCCTGAAATGTGTATTTGGGTATATGCATGTGAGTGGTATGTATGTGTTTGAAGGAGCGATAGCAAGAGAGGGAGACAGACAGGGTAGTGAAGTTGAAATCACAACAAATAGAACTTGACCATTATTAATCTTTGACTAGTATTTCTTTCATTTTAATTTCAGTTGCTTTTCATCGCAATTCTACGGCCATTAATAAATAGTGTGGCTTAGAAATAAAGAATAAACTCTAGGCGTATTAAAATAACATTGTGCCGTATTAAAATAACCATGTGCCGTATTAGTGTTGGGGGGCGACGAATTAATTAGAAAAAAGCTGGCATAACGAATTAATTCCTTCACGGAAGACGCTCAAAAAACAGTATAAATAAAAACTTTCGGAAAAATTCCAAGGATCTTGAAGGTTGTCATGTGTTGTGATGAACAGATTTAAAACTCGGAAGACGCTCAAAAAACAGTATAAATAAACATTTTCGGAAAGATTCCAAGGATCTTGAAGGTTGTCATGTGTTGAGACGAACAGATTTAAAACTCGGAAGACGCTCAAAAAACAGTATAAATAAAAATTTTCGGAAAAATTCCAAGGATCTTGAAGGTTGTCATGTGTTGAGACGAACAGATTTAAAACTCGAAAGACGCTCAGAAAACAGTATAAATAAACATTTTCGGAATAATTCTGAGGGTCTTGAAGGTTGTCAGGTGTTGAGACGAACGGATTTAAAACTCGGAAGACGCTCAGAAGAATTCTGAGGGTCTTCCAGAAGACCCTGGAACACCCCCCGAATCAGACCCTGGTCTAGCCTCGAAATTCTGAGTCATTCTTCAGGAGATGGGTTGCATTCATTTCAGACTCTGCTGTGTCGTCCCACAGGACCGACTGGCAAAATGTATGACTTTTCTGTGTCGAGTTATAACCTTATCGCTTTAACCAAGTCGGATATTGTTGTAGCTTCCGGTGGTTTTTCTTGTAGAATTGAGTTGTTGGTGTGTCTCGAAAGTGGAGGTGATTACGGAGTCTCTCTGGTCGTGGAGTCGCCCAGAATATGTACTCGGTCCTCTTATCTGTCTTCGTTTCAGCGTTAATTAGCCTGAAGTGGCTCGATGGCGTCGCTGTCACCCATGACAAGTCTCAAAATATTCCAAGCACGCACACACGACGAAAAGACAATACAAACACTTTACCTGGTAACATTCGTAAAATACATTTTGTTTGGGAGGGGGGGGGGTAATAAGAAACTGTCAACATAGGTTTCTTCAGTTTTTAAGTTGGTCTGTCTGTCTGGCTGGCCGTTAGACAGACAGACAGACCAATTAATTTTCCGATCTTTGTATGTATGTGTCTGCGTACAGGCTGTACCAATGGAGCTGGAGGGCTGAAAATTTAAACATTTGCTCCTTATGTTCAGAAAAAATGTTTTTTGTTTTTTTTAAATTCCTGCCTAAATTGTTTTTTAGTGGGGGGTTCAATTTGCAATGTAAGCTTATGCTAAATTGGTCAACATTCATACTTGTTCAAAATTCAGACTTTTTGAGTAGTCACTGTCCAAAAAAAGTAACTTATTCATTGATCACCCCTTTTTCCAATTGTTTTAATTGATCACCCACAACACGCCCAGCTGCGTGTCTAACCAGACCTGTACTTTTACTAGTTTAACCATGACGTCAAAATGACGGCTGTCATTAAATAATTACTTAAAAAATATCAAAAACATTATGTTGCTCGGCATTTTCTTGTACAACTAGAATGAACGCGGATTTTTTACGCATTTGCTGAAAAAAGATGAATAAATGAATAAGGAGGGCTACTCTATAATTAGCATTTAATAGTTATCTCCCTTGACAAATGTTACAGAGAAATATAGTCGATCACGTGGCGTAACATATAAGTAGGTGGGTCGCCCACAAGCAATTGATTCGTCCTCATTTTAGAAAAAAACAAAAAAATGTTTAAATTGTTGGGGTTTTTTTTCGTGTTGTCAGGCTACGTGTGTGGTCGGCAAGAAGGCACTGGGGAAGCGGGCAGCTAATTAAAAGTGACGGATGAGAGATCAAGGGAACTGTATATATGAGACTATCGGTAAAACTGCGTTCGGACTGTTTACACCAGACTTTGGTCTTCGAACTAACAACCCCGGCTGATTGTTTACTGTTTGACAACTATTGCAAATGGCGACTGGTGCACTGTTAGCTTCGTTCGCTGTGCTGTTATTTTAAGGTATGTTAGACAGGTTTATGATATATCTTTATTATTTTAATATAACCTTACTATTAATCTGGCTTCCCTAACATAACTATAGGTTTCAGTAGAAAAATACTGAGTGTTATGGCCATAGGGACTATGTGAGTGTTATATGCTGTTCACCATTACCGTTGGCGACACTCTAAACCACATTATGTTAGGGTTTGGATTTTATACATTTAAACATTTTATTTTAGTGTGAAAAAAAGTATACAATTTGTATATACAAGCACACATAATAACAATCATATTTACACAATATCTAGGGTCTTAAACCTTTGCGGTGGTGTAATAAACAACATAATTCTTCTTAAAATCATTTGCATCTGTTGATAGCACTACATTTTCCGGTAATCTGCTCCAAAATCCCACCACTCTATTGTTCTTATATTCAATCTACTTCTATTTGCTTATACCGTATATGTGTGGCCTCTCGGTCCCTTCTACCCATTTCTAATAAATAAAATACATCAGGGTTTACTAATTCTAAACCATGCATAATCTTAAACATTTCTATTAAGTTTCTCCGATCCCTCATATTTTCTAACGATTTAAACCTATCCTCATAACTAATACTTTTTAATTCCGGTACTAACTTAGTTGCTCGTCTCTGGACTTTTTCTAAAAGATTTGCATATCTCACCAAATACGGTGACCAGGCCTGTTCACAGTACTCGAGGTGTGAACCGACTTAAGTCTTATATAATATAAGGAAAGAGTCCTTGTCTATATATGAAAAGGTATGCTTAATCAGTCCTAGCACCCTGTTCGCCTTAGCAGCAACTGGAAATATATTTGGATATTTGATGTATAAGAATACAACAGGTTTGGGGATTATTTTCAAGGTTCAAATTTCGTTTTATATACTGACACATACGGTATTTGTACCGTAGAGAGCCCAACAGAAAGAGACCAGCGAGTCATGTTGGAGTGAACTTAAATGCACGCGTTGAAAGCGACGTCATAGTGGTCCCACACACGCGCGCGCGTACACACATGGACACACACGCACATGAAAAGACTGACCAACATTTCTCTGTCGACAACTACGTGTTTTGAAATAAAGGGTTCCCGGTTGACACACAGAATAAAACGAGAGTTGCCAAATTCTTTAAGCGTCGTGTTGACATTTTTATTCCAGTATGGGTGAAGAAAATTTATAATCACTGTCCACAACGTTTTTGTCCACAATCCTTTTCTCACGAATCATAATTATTACACCTATACTAATAGTTGAGCACTCTGTTTGTTTGTCCGTGCCTCTTCTCCGCAAAAACTACAAGCCCTATCGGCCTAATATTCTGCATGTAGACTGAGAAGATGTCAACATTCCACATAGGCTATGTGAGGTTGATCTCGGAGGTCATTTGAGGTCATTTCTAGTAATTTCTCGATAATTTTCAGATTTGTTGGCCACCATTTTGCACCAATGATGGTGAAATTTATCATACGGGTACATTTTCTCACTGCGAATATCTCAATCTTTGAGACGTTGACCTCTGAGGTCATTTCTCATCATTTTAAAACATCAGAGGTCATTCGATGTAATTTCTG
>VCCN01006353.1:1113733-1130330 GCA_006491835.1 Architeuthis dux | reverse complement strand
GTGAGGCGAAACAAGTATTTGGACACCTACAAAATATTCATTAAATATACTTCCGATGCTCACATTGACTTTAAATTCATACAGGTGGTGTATTTTTATATAAAATTAAGAATTACTAAGAAATAAATACGTATTTCCAAACATACAATGCAGAATAAAATATCAACAAAAGTGTCCAAATACTTGTTTCGCCTCACTGTACATATATATAATTGTCTTACTAGGGAACTACAACAACTAATAATTATATGTCTTAGATTTACAAACAAAATAGCTGTATCGGCTGAAAGGCTCTTTCTTTGGCCACCATCCTCTCTCTCTCTCTTTGTCTGTCTGTCTCTCTCTCTCTCTCTCGTCCCCGGGCAATTGTTTTCTAAATGAGGGAGAGGCGTTTGTTTTTGTTAAGCACTTAGCGTTTAGGGATGAAATCAATCAGCCTGAACCCCCATCGTTTCTCGGCAACCTGCACCACAACACGATCGATCCACATCGATCGACGCCTGCTCGGTTTATCAACTTGAATCTTGCCTCCTCAAATATATCGGACGCCGAGAAAACCGGTCTGTCGTTTGGCGATGACCCCGTTTTCGCTTGATTTAAGACCCCGCATACAACAACGACCAACGAGAAAGCGGTTTTCATTTCGTTTAGGTTGTTTATCCCCGGGGTTGGCTTTTTATAGTCTGCTTTCTCTCCTTCTTTCTTTCCTTCCTTCTTTCTTTAACAGCATCTAAATAGGTCAGCAACTAAAGTCTAATCTATATAAAATATATAAAAGCCAGTGTCCGTTGTCAGATCCTTACAATATTTTCAGATCCTTACAATAAATGTTTTGCTTAGTCTGTGGTGGGGACTAACCAATAAAGACCCAGGTCTTTTTCGGCAAGTAGAAAAGGATATAATTTAATCTTTTTGGGGGGTTAAAGTTATGGACTTTAGCTTTTGGTAGGAACTAACGAAGAAAACCCGTGAATTTTATTTAGAGATAATTTTCAACCAATTTCACTTACAAAATCAGCAGTAACTGCATATTATATGTGATTACCAGTGGCGTTTCTAGTTCTTAGAAAAGTGGAGGGGGGCCACTTGGGGGCCGAGATGGGGGCAAAACTCGAAATGCATGTGACGAGAAATCATTTTTATACTTCACCACGTTGATATACACAAGTTATATGAGTGATTTTTAAAATATAAGAATAATACTTTACTAAATTAAATAAAATACTACTAAGTCAAACAATTTACATATAGATATTTTCTATAGTTTTGAGAAGGGTCATTAATATTCAAACGGTTCTTCGAATGATTGAACTCGTGTTTACAACACAAATAACAAGAAGGAATTCAATCGTCCGTAGAACCATTTGAATTTTCATATAGTTGGGCGCTAATTCACTTTCGCAACCCCAAGCTGTCAGACGACAAGGGAGGTTATTCTGAAAACAAAAACAATGGGAGTTATATTTGTACGGCATAGTTTTCTTTACTCGAAAATCAGATATAATCAATCATATATCAGCTACACCCCTACATTAAAGCGTATGAAAGTGGGGTGAGGGGGCCAACCTTGGGGCCAGCCAAAATTCGGGACGGGGCGGGGGCATGGCCCCCTCCCGTAGAATCGCCACTGGTGATTACTAAAGTTAATAGATTCAGTACGCTTGTCTTTTTAATTTGTTCGCCGTATTTAAAATTTTGCATGGCGTTTTTTATAACTTGCTTGGCGTATTTTTCAATTTGCTTGCCTTAACTTTAAATTTGCTCGGGAAGAAGTATAGAACTATTGATGAAAATACCAAAGTTCTATTTATAAATTCACTACGACAAATTCTAAGCTTATGAACAATCTCATTATGTATATTCATAATCTGTTCTTGTTATTTCATATATAAAATGTTTATTCATTGTTTCGCAATATGAATCTTAACTGAAATGTACAACCACTATTTCCCCTTCTTTGTTTAATACTGATACATATTAGGAATAGGGATCATAATAAATCTTCTCATTCCTACTCGCCCACTATGCAAACCACTGCTACTACTGCTACTACTTCGTTGATAAACAAGCCAAATTTACTATGACTTCCTCAGCAAAATACGACATTTCTAAAACTCTATAATATGTTAGTGGAGTTTATTCAAATAGCATAAATGGAGTTATATATACCCATTTAGCGATATACTCCTCTATAAAGTTTACCAATTGTCTTATCAAGTTTCTTTCAAAATGTCTAAGTCCTTCGTGTTGTAGTGATTGTTAGTAGCTATTTCTTTCTGTACAAATTGTAGTACATAGAACATTGTAACTTCTTCAGTGCCAATGAATTTGATGACCTGGTCAAGATAGGTCAGAAGAGGAGGAATGGAGAATGATAAAAGTTTGTTTTTATGTGATAATGTTTACTGTTTCAGGATGTGTTCTTTCACTGTATTAATATTAGAACATTGTAAAATAAATCATACTGATATACAGCAGGCAGATAAATATTAGAAATGAATGGATAGACCGATAAATGGATGTGAATAGGTAAGCTCGTTGGTAACCAGGGTGATGAATAGGCGGGTGGATCTTCTCAAACCTTTTTCACTTGTGACCCCTTTGAACCAGACACTCTTCTGTTTTTTTTTGCGACCTCAACTGGCATAAAAGATATCGGTACTACTAAGACTGTATATAATTAGTCCTTAGACGCCCGGGATTCGTCCTGAGAGGTTGCACAGAATATCGAGGCCTTCTGAGAAGTTGAGAAGTTGAGCGAACCATGCCCGGGATTCGTCCCGGGATCTTTGGCCAGCATGCTCAGGATTTGTCATGTGACCAACGACCAGCTTTCCCCAATGTCCACATGACATCAGTCAAAGAAGACCTAATGTCAAATTTGCGTCGTGGGAAGGCAAATAAAGAGAAAAACATAAACGCCAGTGTGCGTTGTCAGATCCTTACAATATGGTCAGATCCTTACAATAATTACTGAAATGTTCAAGGATTTCACAATCCCTAGGGGTTTCACTAAAAGCGTTTGGAGTTTTATTCCCATCGGCATTTTATGGCTTCTTTCTTTCCTTCTTTCTTTCCTTCATTCTTTCTTTCTTTCTTTCTTTAATAGCGTGTAAATAGGTCAGCAACGTCGTCTACCTAATCTATGTATATAAGATAAATAAAAGCCAGTGTCCGTTATCAGATCCTTACAATATTGTCAAATCCTTACAATAAATGCGTATCACCGAGACACACCTGTGGTAATCTTATCCAGACACATGAAATAAATGAACCACTGTTGCCAATTCAGTGTTGTTCATCTAAATCTAAATGTTTTGTTTGCGTCTAGATGTCAGATGATTTTTTAAAAAGATAAGTAATTCAATCTTTTTTTAATTTTATTTTGTATTATTATTATTATTATTATTATTAGTAGTAGTAGTAGTAGTAGTAGTAGTAGTAGTAGTAGTAGTAGTAGTAGTAGTAGTAGTAGATGATGAAGTAATTGTAACATATTTATTTTAATCAAATTTGACTAGCTTTTACCTTCATCTTAATTTCAGTTGTTTTTATGTACAACTTTCAATTTGGTCGGATAATAAAGAATAAACCTGTTGGCTTTTCCATTCTCATTTCTTTTAGGCACGAATACGATTTAGGTCGCTCGTTTAGCAGTCGCTCACACCGACGCCTAGCAAATATAGGCTCTCACTAATAAATGTCATTATAATTATCATATTCTGTCGATCGGATATAAAAAATTCGATTTCATAAGAGAGCCGCATTATATTCGTGCCTAAAATACGAACGTGAGAATGGAGAAGCCAACAAAGTGTAGGATAAGAAAATCCTGCCTACCATCTGACCTCCGTTAGCTCAGTCGGTAGAGCAGCACCTGCGTATAAGGTGGCTTCCAAGGTGGACGCGGGTTCGTTCCTCGCACGGAGTTCGTTTCTTTATTCACATTTACGATTTAGGTCGCTCGTTTAGCAGTCGCTCACACCGACGCCGAGCAAATATAGGCTCTCACTAATAAATGTCATTATAATTATCATATTCTGTCGATCGGATAGAACGGAGAGAAAGAGAGAGAGAGAGAGAGAGAGTTGTACTGTAAAGGTTGAGACAAAGCAAGAATGTAGTGTAAATATGGAATTTTATTGGTTATATATTTTTTCCGTACATGTTTCGAAGAATTTTCATCATCGGCGGATTGGATATAAATCGAAGTTAAGTCTTTTAACAACGATGCAGTGTTGGTGAAATGTTTCCAAGCATAGAGGATGCCATTGCATGTGAGTAACCCATATTGTCTGTGTTGAATCTTGGATTATTCTTTGCTCGTAAAGTTGACTGACCCAGATATGTAGTCAAAGGATTCTGGGTAATTCTAGGTCAGTGAGAGGTCAGAGTGTCCATGGATCCATCACAGTAGAATGGTATGTCAGATAGGAATGGGAGTGGGTGAGGAGAGCATTATAGATTTGCCTGATAACATCGTAGGCAAAATAAACGGACTGTCAATCTGTAGCGAATCCCATAACATATATACAATTTGTATATGCTCTGTTTTATTGTTTTATTAATTTATTCACTAAAATTTTGAGCACTATGTACATTCAACATAATGTGTTTCATTAGAAACACAAAATACACACACACACATATACATATGGAGATTCCGACAATATGTGTGTGAAGTGACAAAAGTCGGAAACTACACAAATTTGATCTCCAGGACCACAATGGCCAGTTCCCCCCGGGGATGTGACCCACCAAGCTCTACAGTTTACACCAGCAGCTGTCTGAGCCCTAGCCAGTCTTACTACAAAGAACTACTACTCAACCACGGACCCACACTTCCAAAACTACCGATATATACACGAGAAAATTCTGTATCATCCACTCATTCCCTGATGATGTTCTGTTAAGAACGAAACGTTGGAATAAATACATCTTCTGCACCACAATCCAAATAAGACGGCGCATAACGATTGGAAAGCATCTGGTATAAATAGAGACATACTGAAGGGAAAACTGCCAATATGCTTAAAACGTAATGCATAATGCCAGCTATGACGGACGGTCGAAAACAAACTCAGGCCAACATGGATCCGAGAGAGAAACATTAACCAACAAAAATGGACATGGGCAGGGAACATAGCAAGAAGAAAGGGCAAACCCATGGGAGAGTAAACGCAGTAGGAAAGGATCAGAGACAAGATGGAGGGATGAGATAGAAAGGTTTGCCGGTAAGACATGTCAAAGCCTGGCACAATCGCGGTCGTCATGGAAGGGGATGCAGTGGACTTGTAATGGCTGCTGCTGCTGCTGCTGCTGATGATGATGATGATATATACATACAGCAAATTTGCTCTGATATTGGTTACTGCACGCTGGTGCTTTGCACGGCACGCACCAACATTAAGATGAAATTTAATAACGCATACAATTATTTCAGTTATACATGGTTTTAAGATACATGCCATGATGTTCTGGGACACAGCGTCAGTGATGTTTCCTGGGGTCATTGGGTTTCTCAGGTCTTTCAACGCCATACACCCTCACCCAGCCAAGGTTGATGAAGCCCTGTCTTGTGTCCCAGCAGTATTGGCTCACGGCTCGCTCCTTCTGATCTTGAGCCATCTAGAGGCCCTCTCTGCAGCCTACGTGGCAGCTTTGATGGCTCTTCTTTTTGAGGTCCCACTAATACCAAGCAGAGAGTAGACTTTGCACAGCAATCGGTCAGCAAATCCCCTACAACCCACTTCAATGGGTTCACAACGAACCCTTCAACCCCATCCGGCACTGTTCTACCAATTCCGGGTATTTGGACCGTTGGCTTTCCCCTCGAACCCTTCAACCCCATCCGGCACTGTTCTGCCAATTCCTGGTATTTGGACCGTTGGCTTTCCCCTCGAACGCTTCAACCCCATCCGGCACTGTTCTACCAATTCCGGGTATTTGGACCGTTGGCTTTCCCCTCGAACCCTTCAACCCCATCCGACACTGTTCTACAAATTCCGGGTATTTGGACCGTTGGCTTTCCCCTCGAACCCTTCAACCACATCCGGCACTGTTCTACCAATTCCTGGTATTTGGACCGTTGGCTTTCCCCTCGCTGTCTTCCTCCATGCGGTCCTCCCAGGGAACCGTCAACTCCATGAGGATCACCTCCTTTGAAGAGTCCGATGTCATCACCGGTTCTCGAGATATTCAAAAAGGCTGGATTCTTTTCGGACAGACTTTGTATACGAGTATTTACGCATAAAATGATGTGAGATGGGGTTTTTTGTATACACATCTCAAGGGCAAGGATTTTTTTTCCGTATTCTATTTTAATCTTTTTCTTCTTCTTGCGTACGTAACGCCTTAGGCTGGATGGTCGGTGTTCCTGCCGAAAATAGTTGCCGGCGGAGGCCCTATATAGTACGTAGAAATGTTTACGTCAGAGAAAGGAAGGTTGTATTCCTCTGAAAATAACCTCTCAGGGAAGACCGTCAGTTATCTTTACCACCTGTTGATGACGTCATTTCCACACTTACCTCATTGCTTAGCGAGGTAGACACTTCAATCAATGCGTCTGTACTATAAAAAGGTATCGCAAGAAAGAAACAAAATATTACACTCGTAATAGTATTCGAATTTCTTAGCTGAAGCATCATCCGTTATTATAAACTTTTGACTAATATTTCTTTCATCTTATTTCTGTTGCAGGCACTAAACTGAAACGCATATCCCGATTTGAATTCAGCTGACGTCACTCGGATATGCGGTCTACGTCATTCGGAGGCAACAGCACGGACGCATGCACGACAACAATTTGTAAAAATAGCAAAAGAAAGATACTAAAAATGGTCAAAAATGGCCAAAATGTTTAAGCAAACATTCTTTTTGGCCGTTTTTTGGCGTGTTTTTGACCGATTTGTTCTGCCAAAACAAAAAATGGCCGAGTGATGAAGAAAGAAGGTGAAGCAGTTTCAAGCGCTGGAGATGTGTCGTAAAAATTAGTATTATTATTATTTTATTTATTAGATTATTCACATCACATCACATTAAGGGGGGGGGCAAGTGATTTCCAGAAGGGGCCAGGCACCCGCTTGGCAACGGTCCTGCTTTGTACGTGATTAAGAAATGTTTGTTTCAAATGTGAAATAGAAAAAAGGTAAAGGTGTTGTTGATAAACTTACTTGATCTTTTAAAATTCATCAAGGAGCTAAAATGTTCGAACATAAAATGTTCTGTTGTGTGTGAGATAAGAAATGCGGAAACAGACAGAGTTGTCCGTTAAAATTTTTAAATTTTGTATTCATCGATCGTATTATAAAATTTAAACTATGCATCGTTCAACGATTTTTAGTGAATACCAACGATATCTTGAGTTCACATACTTAGTCTTTTTATTTTCTTTGCTTACAAATAAATTTGTGAACGTAAGCTAACTATTTGATATAATATTTTTTTTTTTGGCGTTCGCATATTTAAATTTTATAATACGATCGTTGAATAAAAAAAAATAAAAGACAACTCTGTCTGTTCCCGCAGTCATTATGGAGAACGTATTGCCACGGACGACTGCCATCGACACACGTTGGAAAAGCCAGCTAGTCTCGCGCGGTTCGTCATGTCGTTGAGCAGCTATGGGGCCTATTTTTCGAATGAGCTTCAATGCCTTGGGGCCTATCAAGCCAGAAGTTTCAACCGCTACAGGTACAAACTCGTACCATCGGTCAGTGAGCGATATTTGGCTGTCTTCGGCACCTCGGCCCGTCGGGCGATGATACCTGGCTCAATGGCCGACGAGATCATGTTGCCGTTTCTTGAAAGTCATATGAATCATCTTTCGAACGCCTTTCTATTTGGATTTAAAATTACGAAGACTCAATGTTACTGCGACAAAAAAAATGGAAATTATATCTGTTTCTTGTGAATAAATCTCAGAGTATTTGTTGCGTATTTCCCAATGATACACAACAATTTTTTTTTTAATTGGTTCATAGTTCATAACAATTTTTTGTTAACAACACACGCATTATAAAACACATCCACTGTAAAAAAATGTTTAAAAAACGCCATCATGGAAGCGCTTCTAATAAAATTAAAATATCCAACCCTTAACAAAATCTCTTTTGGTCATGACCAGGGAGTTTTAAATGTGTTTAACAATTAAACATCTGAAACCCCCTTCTAACAAATATTGCATTCGCCCTTCACTTGCCTTGCACGCCAACTAACCAATGGTATTAATTTGGGCACTATTTAAACCGTGCAAACAATAAGTTTTTCACGATCCTGAAAATGACTGAACGCACAGCGCTCGATCCGATATATCGTGTGGATATACGTTCTCTTGTCTGTAAACAAGAAAAAATAACCAAAAAGATGAAAAGGTTTTCCTTTTCATCTTTTTGGTTAATTTTTCTTGTTTACGTACAAGAGAACGTATGTTTGGATCCATGGAGTGTAGTAATTGTCCAAAAGTGTTGTACCGTGCGCTTTCGGCTAAACAATTAGCCATGTTCGAGGTCTTTGACAATTCCTCAATTATTTAATCACTGTGTATTTGGTTTAACCATTAGTGTGTTCATGTGATGTTTTGAGTGTATTCTAAGTTGGGTGGGGTTTCAATTAAACCCTTAACTAAAACGGGTCTGGTTAGTCACTCAATAGAAACCGTCACGTGACCAACATCTTTTTGGCAGCATGCCGTGTTGGGAGTGATCAATTAAAACATTGGAAAAGGGGACTTCTCTCACCTTTTGTTGGGCAAAAGAAAAAGTTTGAATTTTCAAAAAAATCAGTGTAAACACTGCCGGACACAAAATAAGGGACAGAATTTAGCATAAACCTACATTGTAAATTGAACCCCCTACTATAAAACTCGTTTTTTCCAGACATAAATTTACATTGTTTCTTCTTTGGCTTAAAATAAATTGATTTTTCATTACATTACAGTAAGTAATTAAATAAAGATTGTTATTGTTTCTTTGAATCTAAATAAATTAGATTTTGTTCAATTGTTTTGTCTCTCTTCTCTTGTCTTCTTTTGTCTCTCTTCTCTTCTTAAATAGTTGTCCTTTGTAATAAAATAAAATAACACTCTTAGCCAGTATTTCTGAACGTGGGTTGCAATTTAAATATATTTGGGAACAATTTGGAATTTGGGTGTGAAGAGCTAAAAACGTTCCGTTGCTTAAAACTTAGCCGTGTTAAGGCGTAACAGATTAATTCCTAATCACACAATAAGATTAATTACTAATTTTACTATAGATTCAATAGTAACTAATGCTTAACTTGGGGGTCGGTAACATACGGCCCGCAGGCCAAATCTGGCCGCGGCCTCATTTCATCCAGCCCGCTGACTTCATTGACTATGATTGATGAATTGATTGATTGATTGATTTGTTTGTTTAGCGGCATATCAACCCTTGATGGATTTTGTGACTTTGGTGAACGGTTACTTTTTCTTGCGATGTTGGTGCAAAAACAGGTGGCCCCTGTTTGGGGGGGCTCTTACCCCTCTGCAAGGGATGCAGTCGGAGTATTCAAGGCCCCAGCCGACAGGGCCGTTCATTGACTATGTGATGCTGCATACGAACATTCTTTGTTTTCCTTATCTATCTTTGGTTGGAGAACAATAAAATTCGGTATTAAAAAAATAACGCAAATGTCTTCAATGGTTTTTTTTTTTGCAGTAGTCTCGCATGAATCAATGTTATATAGCTAAAGACATTCGGCTAACTAAGGGCACTAGATGTTATATCTCGTCATACACGTTCACCTTGATTGATAGTACTTGGAAGTGTATGTAGGTATATACTACTATAATGAAAAACATTGAAGTAATTAAATAGTTTTAGTAGTTCCCTAAAGTATCAGTAATTTCTTTTACAAAGGTTGAATTTGTTATATTTTTAGATGATATTGGTTATTATTACGGCATGTCATATTTAATAAAAATAATTTAGAATTTGATTTAATTTTCGTGTTCAATCTTTATTATTATTGGATGAAGTATATTGCGCTGTTATTCGTTGCCATAAAAACAGTGGCCCGAATTAATAAGTTGTATAAAAACAACTAAAGTTAGGATGAAGGTAAAAACTAGTCAAATTTAATAAAAAGTGAATTTTCGCTATTAGGTCCCATATGTAAAACAACATAAAAATATGGTGCAGAGAGTCGGTTGTAGGGAGTGCGTTTATAAGTGTGAACCAGCTTCTGCTAATCCATGAAGTGTTCGTGGCCGATTGGTAAAAGCAACTAACCTCCTGTGAATGTTTGCAGCACTTTCTCCTTCCAAAAACAGAAATTCTATGACAACTATTTGCTTTCTACGTGTATCCAGAGGAGTAGCCATTTTGAAAGAGGGTTATGGGTAGGAAATGAGAAGGTAACTCCAAAAATGTTTCCCCTCGGCTTCTATAGCGTTAAAACAGGTATTACTTTTAGACCTACCCTCGTATTTTGGAGTAGTGCCCTGTTGCTTTTTATCGCATCACCCAGATTGCCATTCGACACTCGTTAGTGTGCAGGGTGGATCGGACATTCCGGTTAGATTTGAACTTGCATCACTTACACTGGGGAGCCTGCTTTTCACTGCAGCTGCCTTGCCGATTAAGCTACGAAAGCCAACTGGCAAGAGTCATCGAAAAAGAAATTCGAATACTATTACATCTAATACTACTGGTGCAATGTAAACAAATATGGCGACGTATTCGTATTTGGTGAAATAAGGAATATAGCTTCATGGCTCTCTTCTGAATTTTCCCAGTCTTTCTAGGCTAAAATCTATCTTTGATTTTCGATTTAGAACAAAATACCTTATTTTATATTTCACGTTCTGAGGTTCAATAAAACGAAAAGAAGATAATTTAAAAAGTTATTCTCTAAATATTTGCTAAATACAAGGTAGCGGCTAGACTAGAAGCTAATTTTGTGCAGCCAGGGGCATAATTATGCTGATATTCTCGACCCACGTAGTGTAAGTAATGCATAACTCTTTTTCGTCTATCTTTGATAGATAACCTGGGAGAAAGAGAGATGAAAAGTTGACCCCACGGATATAGACGGAAATGTAATATCTATTCCTTGTAGGTATCACAGATTTTACACACAAAACGTACTGATTGCTACAGCGATAAAAACAATGGTCGTACTGAATCAATCTTCGAAGTAGTGAAGAACCGCTTGACCTGAAAATCAGCAATCGAAATATTAGCTTTTACCGAACACTGTCCTTAGTTCTTTAATGTGCATAAGAAATAAAGATATAGTTGTGGTTATGATAATGTTGATAATGATAACAGCGATGATAACTATGAATGGTAATAGCAATGATGATGATAACAATTGAAATGAGGATGGTGAATGATTAAAATAATTACGGGTGGAGGATGTGCAGGGTTGCATATATTATTACATCGCTTCAAATGTTGCAAACGAAACTTTGAAAAACACCAGAAAAAACAGTCGAACACCATTTACCGTTTTCAGGGAGAGAAAAAATCAATAACTATAATATTTGGGTTATCAATGCATTAATATTAATAAAAAGAATGAAACTCGTCTGCTTCGCTTCGACAAACATTTGAAAAAAATAAATGGCGGGACGTAAAATTCAAGATGGCGAATCAAATTACGTGGATTTGGGAATGTGTCTGGGTGTTATTGCAATGGACAGATAAATTGGCCTTCGAAATCTGAAATTTACAACGAAATATTGTACGTCTGCGCGAATGTTTTGAATTTCAGGTTCTGGAGTCAAATAAAATTTGTTATTTCCAGTTTTTTTGTTATTTTCTTTATAAATATATATATATATATATATATACAATGAGTGCAAAAGTATGCGATACATTACAAAACGTTTATTTTAACATACTTATACAGCTTCAAAATTGCCACAATTTGGACCAAAGATCAATATTAATACAACAAATATAAAAATCAAACAAATATTGAAAGATCGAACATTGAAAATATCCAATACATTCAGAATCTTTTAAAAATGTTATTTAATCAGTTAGTACTTCAAGGCGCACTGCGATTGGTCTAGATTATTCTGGTTCTGGTAATCATACTAGAATATTCAAATACCGGTGTTGACGTCATTCGACTGTACGTGACTCGATCATTAACTGCCAGATCAGGACACTTGAAGTATCACCATGCCCAAGACAAAAGAGTTGTCACAGGACATTCGAAAACTGATTATCTCGCTCCACAGGGTTCGGATATAGGAAAATCTCGAGTCAAATAAATAATCCCCACTGCTGGAGACAATTCGCCGATTCAAGTCACAGCATTCGACCAAGAGTCCGCCTTGGATTCGTGCTGCTAGAAATATTGTTCGGAAAGTGATGGTAATGCCAAAAACAACTCGCAGAGAAATTATAATTATTTGCAGAAAACCGGAACAATGGTGTGCAAGAACACTATCAGACGAATACACCGGAGGGTAGCTTATTATTCTCGAACACCAAGAAAGACTCCATAACTGAAAGCTAAACATGTTCAGGATTTTCTGGCATTCACCAAAGAGCATTTGGAAAAGTCTATGTCTTTCTGGAATTCTGTGATGTGATCGGATGAGACCAACATAGAATTATTTGGTCAAAATACGTCATGAGAAAAAAGAAATCTGCGTACCACCTAAAAAATATCATCCGGACAATGAAGTTTGGTGGAGATGGTGTAATGGTATGGGTCTGTTTTTCTTTAGGAGGGACTGGTGGGCTTCATGTGATTGAAGGAAAGATGGATGGTACTACATATAGACAGGTTTTCGAGGAGAATTCTCTGCCAAAGCCTTGAAGTCACCAAGATGTTAGACCTATCAGCTAAGCAATGACCATTAGCATACAGCTAAGGTAACAATGGAATGGTTCCAGAAAAATTATATTAAAGTTATGGAGTGGTCAGGTCAGTCTCCTGACTTGAATCCCATGTAGGATTTATGGCGAGAACTAAAGATTTGAGTCTAACAAAGGAATCCAAGTCACCTTGCTGATCTGAAAGTAATTTGTCAAGAAGAATGGGCTAAATACCGGCTGAAATCTGCAGACATTTCTGTATTTGTTGTATTAATATTGATCTTTGATACTATATGCATAGAGGGAAATACGAAGAAACGAAAGTTACCTACCTTGTGTATCAGAGCTCTTCTGGGCGGTGTTCTGTTTACTGCTATAGAAATGCATGGGTATAAATAGTTGACTATTGACTCTCAGTTAACTCTCACCCAATGTGTGCAGTGGACTCTCTCAGTTCTCTGTTTACATATCTATATAACCTTCTGGGTTAGTTATTCACACTATTTAGCAGACTACAGATTGGACTGCTATGTCATATAACTATTGACTTCTAAGCCTTTCACGGGAAACAGTTTTGACGACTCAGATAACAATCCACTTCTACAGATCCAAATTACGTCAATTGTGAAGATATATAAGTATGTTAAAATACACTTTTGCAATATATCGGATACTTTTTGGACTCACTATATTGATATTTTAACATAATCTCCATAACATAATCTGGTCAATGCACTTAATTCAGTGGTGAATATCGATCACATAAATCGAATATTATACAATGGACATTTTAGATCAATATTTAGCTAATGACACCGCATCAGGCTACGGGCGTATTGATATACCCTCATATATACACAGTGCGCTAGGTAATTGAGAATAGATTATAATATAAAACAAAAATACTTAATAGAATGTGCAGCCAGTCCTTTCTCAGGCACACGCTGCTTCATGGAGGACAAATGACCGTGTGCTCTACCATGGGGCACCATACTCGTATACGAGTGGCAGCGATCAATCTATATATATATACGTTTTAAAGTATCTTTCGTGTTTATCCCTATGGTCAGATGGAGATCACTGGAAAAAGCTCTGTCCTCTAAAATGTTGGGCCATCCTGCATTGACGCAGAAAATCTCATGGGAAAGCACCAAATAATGCGACAACTATCAGCCACTAGAGCACTTATAAATGGCAATACGTTCTCCATAATGACTGCGGGGCCAGACAGAGTTGTCCGTTAACAGATTTTTTTTTTATTCAACGGTCGTATTATAAAATTTAAATATGCGAACGCCGACCTGTGTCTATGCATCGTTCAACGATTTTTAGCGAACGTTATCAAATGAGAAACAGAAAAGTAAGTCACGCTTCTTTAAATTTGCTTCAAGTGATTTGATTGGACGAGATATTTGATACATATTCAGGCAAAGAAGTATCAAACTAAACAATGTCCCAAAAAAGCCTTTCATATTAAAAGCGGCTGATAAACTTTAAATGTTCTTATTGACACACGGATTACTTCAGTTTAAAATTCAAATTAATGATTTATTAATCAAATTACTAATTGCAAAATAGATGGGCATCAGAGACTAGTTTGGTGAAACAATCAGTCCATCGCCAATTTTATAGTTTAGAACACTTCGGTATTATTTACATTGATAGGAGACACTTCTGACGTCATGAGTTAATGTCCAATAAATTGAAGTCTTCGTGCAACGCCGACTGACGTCACCAAGAGACGTTATCAAATATGAAGTTATTTCCTCCCATAAATCCTCATTTAATAGCCATAAAATGTGACAATCAATTCCTGCTAATAGCAGTTAAGCAAGAAGATACTTTGGCAAAATTTGAAATCTGTCATAATAATTTGCAAGAAACACAAGCAGGCATATTTTAGAAGTAAATTAGGAGGTAGTGGACCAGAAGTCTGTGTTTCTACTTCAAGCGTTCGGTTAGCGCAGGGGTCGCCGCACTTTTTAGACGATCGACCCATTTATGGAAACCTTGATCTTTCATCGACCGCCAGGCAGGGCTGCCAAAATAAATGTATCAAGCGTATTAATACCACAGCCTAAAATGTCAGTATATCACATTTATTGAAAACTTAAACAGAATTTAAAATAAATAGACAATAAAAACTAATTATATATGTTGTATTCCGTCTTAATACAGTAATTCACAGGATGTATACTGCCTCTCAGTATACAAGGATTTAAGGTAGGGTTTGTATTACGTTTACCAAATCTGACACTAAATGTCCGTTCACTAGTTCGACACGCAGTCGATAGATTTACAAACTTTACACCACAAAGGGAATGCTGTTCGCTTCACAAAAGGAGGGAATTAAAACTCTCCACCAAGTCATTTATAATCGCCTAACAACGCGATTTTCTTGGGCTAGTCCAAACTAAGAGTAAGGGGTGATACCCAACGATATATGAATCAGAAATGTGTATCAGTATTTCTTTTTTTTCTTTTACAAATGTCAGCTTTTGACCCCAAAAGGTTCAATAGACCCCTCTCGGTGTTTATCGAGCCCCTTTTGAACCCCAGGCATTTATCGACAATTGGATAGTTCCATCGACCAATAGTGAGGTCGATATCGACGACTTTAGCGACCCCTGCGCTAGAGGAATTATTATTAATCACATAAAGGTTGATGATTGCGACTGGCAAAGAAAAGTGTAAGTAACATATAATATGAATATATATAATATATAATGAGATCTTTTATCTGCTAGCCATTGTCCTTGACAGGGGTCGTCAAAGGTTTTAGACCATCGACCCCTCCACGGAATCCTTGATCCCTCAAGCAGGGCTGCCAAAAGAAATTTATCAAACGTACCAATACCACAGCCTAAAATTATATTGTCAAACTCCAGTCCAAGTCTGGAGTTGACTTTGTTTTTCTAACAACAAGAACAAGAACAATCCTCACAAAATTCACTGTTTGTCTGTCCCGTTAAACCAAACCGATATAGAAAATTAACATTCCCCTATTTGTAATCACGATCAACTGATTGGTAGGCGGCTCTCTTAACGACCGAGCTAAATTGTCAAGTCTTACATATGTATGAAAATGTATGTTAGAAATACGCAAGGGCTCATTTCATTCTAATAAATAAATATATTTATAAAATTAACATTTCCCTACCGTGATTTGAAATCATGACCAAGTGATTGCTAGGCGGTTCTCCTACGAACTGAGCTAAAACGACACGTACTATATATTTACGAATTTATTTACTAAATATACAATACAAACGCTACAGTAATCATCTTCAGTCGGAATAGAATTTGGGGTGGAGTTTGGCCCTGCAGCAACCAGGCTTGTTCTTTTAATTGACGTATTTTTGTTTATTGATTCTAGCATTAAAGATGGGAGAGAATATGCAACATTGCGGCATATTATGCTTTTTTATTATAATAAATGTAAATATATTTAAAAAATACGACTCAAACGCAAAAAAGGATATGTGCAGTTTATGGGGAAGGTACCGTGAACGATGTAGATGCAGTGAAATGGAAAGAATGAATTATCATCGTCTAGACCAGTGGTCGGCGACCAACGGCCCGCGGGCCAAACCCGGCCCGCGGCTTCATTTCATCTGGCCCGCCATCTTGATTCAATTAGTGACGTTGCATACAAAAGTTCTTTGCTTTCCTTATTAATCACCGCTACCCACAACGCTGAGTTTAGGTTATTCATGTGTTCTGACATTTATATGTACCTATATATATATCTATGTATCTATGTATCCGGACTAACCTAACCATACTGGAAACTTGAAATT
>VCCN01006353.1:1053027-1063681 GCA_006491835.1 Architeuthis dux | reverse complement strand
GGGGGGGAGAAAGTTAGGTAGCTTAATAAGAGTAGGGGGAAGAGGGGCTGATGACTGCTGCTGATACTATAAGTGCAACAGACACAGCTTATATATCTATATCTCGTGTCTTGCAAAAAAATGCATATTGACATATTGTAAGTTTATAAGTCTACATAATGGAAAATAATTCTTTTGATAAAATAATAAATCCTGGAACTTATAGGCCTAAAATATGTCTTATTAATTTAAATGAGCAAAATTGTGAAGGAAAGTGAATATTTATAATATCTTACTAGTATATTTGAATATCAGATTTTGACCAGTCTAATATTGATCTCTCTGAGTATAGTGGTGTCGGGAGGAGGTGGTGGCAAGAGTATATCTGCCAGAATCTGCCTGCCTATTCATTGGCTAATGTCATGATTCCTTCCACTTAGCATAATGAAAAGTACAAGTTGAGCCAAACTCCCAATTAGCCTGTAAAAGCAAGTAAATGGGATCTGTGCAAATTGCACAACTGCATTCAGCCTGTAATTTCCTCCAATAATCATTTTAAAAACGATTTTTCTATCAAAGGGCATGCATTAATGAGTGTGTGCTGCCCACTAGTTTTTGACTGGTTGCCAGTTGCATTATCTGCCATCTGCTGCATAAAGATGGCCACAGCAATTTACAAGTTCTTTGTGCTACTGGTACTTAAGTTAATTAGCTAAAGTAGTAAAGGCTTAATGCTAATTTCTTGATCCAGTTGTTGGCTCTCTCGCCCACTCAACAATTTCTTTAGTCTTTTAAGAATGAATTTCAGAATTCTCTTAAGACATACTTCTCTCGCATCAAAAACTTAATCTCAAGCTCTACCTTTTCATTTGTAATAAATTTCCATTTCTTTCCAGTTTGCTTTTTGTATAATTGTATTGGTGCTGGAGTAGCTTTTTTAGTTGCATTGGTTAAGAATTATGGTCCATTTCTTGAAGATTTCAATTAGCTTTGACCTTTACCTCATCAGTACTTGGAGAAGTTAGCTGATGTTCAGTATGTCAGCTTGTTCTCTTATCAGTATGATAGTGCTTTAATTATGAAAAGCTTAAAAGTAACCCTTCTTAAATAATCTTTTTTTCTTTTAATCCCCTTTACTGTCCACCAACATTTGTCCATTTGGAAACTGTGCAATCTGGAACTCAACTGATTGGCTAACCATTTATAGCAAAATGAAGTTACCTGAGTGTGACATTGCAGGGACTGTCAACATGAGTTTATAGCATTTCAGTTAATTTTCTTTTCAAAGCTCACCTTTATAACATATGGTGCTGCATGTTCCTTTTGTAAAATCACAAGCTCTATGGATTTATTTTCCAATGACCTGCTATGGTGCTGATCAATTGTATTATTCATATACACAAAAGGAACAAATTAATTCATGAAACTGTTTTCCTAGAAAGCATTAATGCCACTTTAGTCAAAGTAGTTTTTGATTTAATGAGTCCATTCAGTGTTACAAATGTTTCAGATATTTTGGAAAATCTAAGCAAAGACTGTCAGGCGAGTACTTATCAAATCTACAAAACCATCTATATCTAGCAAAATACCCATCTAAAATGATGGGATTATTTGTTATGATGGATAAATTATTGGTTGGTGCAACACACTCTTCCAATCCCAGTTTCCCTCCCTTTAGCTTTATGCAGTACTAGCTGAAACCTGCTCTATTGAATGGTTTCCAGCTAGTATGTATATTGAAACGGAAAATAGAGGTAGTTTAGCATTATAGTTACATTGTAAAAATACCCCCCCCCATCTCTCCTTTTAAAACTTTTTACTTTAAAAAATGAACCTTCCCCTAGGTCCCTTGATTATGGATGCCAAATTTGGTTGAGCTGCGCCAATGTGACTGACAGAGCCTGTTGTTTTGTATAATAGAAGACTATTGGATTTAAACAAAAGCAGTGGCAGACCAGTGAGTTACACTATAATCAGCAGCAGCCATTCAAGCTGTGCCTGTTGCTTGCTTGGTCAGTTTCTATCTTGTAATTTAATTTCACCCAATTTTCAAGTAGTGCAAGGTTGGCCTAATGGATATGCAACTTGCCTGCCTACTTTGAGATTGGACATTCAAATCACAGCAGTGTTTCATTAATTTTGTGCATCTTATAGCCTGACAAAAACCAACAAACAAAGCTTTTATATGAGACATATATATAAAAAAAAGATTTTAAATATTTCTTTGTCACATTTAATCTGATCACAGGGGCTTTGCATATTGATGTTGTAGCCATCCTGAATGCTCTCCTTAATGATCTTAGCCTTGCTTTCTTGTTGGATCCATTTTGTTTTTAACGAGTTTTTAAAAGGTTTTAATGGTGTTAATGTGCTATAAAGCTATATTCATTATAATGCCTACTGTTACTGTGTGGTTGAGGTGGGTATTAAGAACTTTATGAAATTTATTATGAAGACTAGCAAAGTACCCTAAAAAATGACAGTATTTACTTATAGAGTGGCATTTCTACTTAGGGTCAGAATGTCACTCCCCAGCCTTCTGCCTAGGATCAGAGTGTAATATCAGTTCACTCTTTGAAAAGTGTTACACACAACAATAAAAATGTGTGTGTGTGTGTGTACACGTATACAAGTTTTATAGATGAGGGTTATTGTAGATGAAAACCATTTTTATTGCCTCTGATCCATGTCGTGTTGTTGAGCAGACATCTGCACTAATTTGTCCTTCCCCTTGGAAGCTTTTGTCCTATTGTCAAATCTCCTTTTTGTGCCTTTGTCTCTTCTGAACTGGCTGCAATGAAGACCTTTCTGGTTTGAAGGTTTCTAGAGTGGCTGGAAGGCTATAACCAGTTAATGTCTCTCAGACTGTGCTTATCTCAGATTTGCCCAGGATGTTGTCTTAAGCTGCTGTCTGTTCAATGCAGTCTGTTATCTGAGTAACTATTGATTTCTCTGCAAGCATTTGCAATGGCTTTGTTGCTCTCGTGTTCTGATTTCTTTCATTGATGTTCTACAAGCCTTTCTCTCTCTCTCTCGCCAGAGAACAATTGTATTACTCTCCAAATGAAAAGAATCTGACTACAATTATTTTCTCTGGCTTCTCTTTAAAAAAAAAAAAAGAACTGACTTGGTGGCAGATGCAAACTTGATCATTGTCCCTTTTCAGTAACCAATCAGATTTTAGCTTTAAAAAGAATGAGACTAAATTGTTTCCTGTTGTAGTACATGAAATCTTGATTAGTACATTTTTCTGGGCAGATTCCAGTCCCCGTCTGAGACTTGGCATTATTTCAACTGAGATTTTTTTGTCTTTTTATTGAATAAAGACTAACGGTTTAAAACATTTGTGCTTCTGGTGAATCTGACAATGCAGAGGTGTTATCATTTAACCCTTTCAGAATTAACCTATTAAGTTGCTTAATGCCTAAATTAAAATGTCCCAGTAGACTTCCAAAAGTGATCTACAGGATATATATATATCCCAAGGTTTCTATTACTACTGGGATATATATGTTCTACAGGAGTCTCGAAAGGGCTAAGGTTAATGACTTTGGTAGTATTTTAAACAGTCTTCTCCCTGTGCAAAAATTAAACATTTAGAACAAATTTGAACCGTTACCCTCTTTGCAAAGCATCTGACAAATTGTGATGTCCTGCAAATAGTCTACTAGGCAATAGTATTTGCATTATTTTCAAAGACTTTTGATCAATTTCACTGTTCATATCTTTATAGATATTTGCATGAAATGTGATAATTTTTAATGATGAAAAAGAAAATCTTCCTTTTGAATGTTTAGGTAAGATTTATTGCAATTGTCTTGATTTTCTTTTCATAATGATTTGAAAGCTCATATATCATAATTGGATGAGGTTAAGTATTTTAAAATATTAACCTTGAGCATTGCTTGTTTGATTATCATTAGAGTTTGGTAGTAATTACAGTTATATCAAGAACATCAATCTTTTGAAGACGCTGAATGAAAATGTCTCAGTTAATGCCTTACCGATTGACATTATTTCTGTTGTTCCTGTGATAGGCAGCAGTCATCTGCTTCTTTGATCAGCCATATTGGTTGATTCAGATTCAAGACTGGGAGCCAAACTTGATACAAATCTTAATCAGTTCCAGATGATTGTGCTCAGTTGAGGCCGTATATACAAATTAGCGGGGAAAAGATTTCTGCATCTGATCATCTTTATCAAGTTGTTTTTTACAGTGTTGGATTGCAAGCCTTGCCCCTCACTTGTTGCTATTTTTACCCATGGCTCAGGGGAGTGGATTCTACTCCTGGTTTTGAATTCAGTTATCCTTCTCCTAAACCAATTGCCAACCAAGAACCCATTCTGCCCTGTTATTTCACCCATAGCTGGGTGGTGAAGAGATGATTCATGCCTTTCTCAAGTGAATTACTGCAAAGTGAATGCAAACAGCTTCAGCTGGAATTTGAACTCTGCTTGCTGATTCTGTGCCAAGTGACCATTACACCACTCCGACCTAGCATGAATATTTCATGTTTCCACTTGGGTTGTGTCTGAAGCTTCTTTAAAATCCGAACCTGCTTCATATACTTCCTCTTGAAGATAAATTCTTCGGGGTTTTTTTTTTTTTTTTTTTTTTTTTACTCACTTGATGTCCTATTGATTTTAGAAAGTGACTAATGAAATTCCTTACAGTTGACTCTGAAAAAATTGTCTGGGCAATCATTCTATCTACAGTACTTCTCTTCCCTCTTTCATGAAGAAACCAATCAATTTTAAATGTCTCCTTGTGATTGTTTGCTTTTTAATCATTTCTAGCAAAAGAATAATTTCTGAGCCTAATCTAACAACTTCCCACTTTCAATTTTTTCCTAATTATGTTTCCTTGTGTCTTTGTTACTAGGACGAACATAAGGTCCCAATTGAAGAGCTCTACCAAAGGTTAGGAACAGATCCAACTCGGGTAAGTGCTTTAAAATAAAATCGTCTTTTCTTGAGCTTTTGAAAAGTCTCTGGTCTCTTTCTAGCTGTAACATTGTTAAATCTTTAAATGTCATTTTGTTTGAACTATTGCTTTTCTTCACTTTATCTGTGCCAAATTGAAATCAAGATATTCATATTTTGGTTCACAATGAATACTGAACTATAAGGAATATTTATTTATTTTTATTTACAGGGTCTTAGTCCAGAAAAGGCAAAAGAAATTCTCTTGCGTGATGGACCCAATTGCCTTACCCCACCTAAAACCACGCCTGAATGGGTCAAGTTTTGCAAGACCTTGTTTGGGGGCTTTTCTATGTTGCTCTGGATTGGAGCAATTTTGTGTTTTATTGCATATGGTATTCAAGCAGGGACCTATGACGACCCACCAGGTGATAATGTAAGTATCAATATTTCTTGAAATCTTTGCTTTTTATAATCTTCAGATTTGTTTCCATTGGAATCTACAACCTTTCTTTTGAATTTATTACAGCTTTTATTGACTGGTGCACTTTCAAAGATTTCTTTCTAATCTTTAAATATTTAAAAGAATTTATTTATAACTCTTACTATATTTTAACCTGCTTGCTAACAAGATGACTCCTCTTACAGTATGTTATTCTTTTACAAGATGGCATCTCCTTGTGTAAGCATAAGAAATTTGCATAGTTACTTGACAACTACCAAATGAAGAAAAATCCAGCACGGGAGTTACATTGTTAAAAATATACTTGACAGCAAACAAGTTAGAACAAACGGAAAAACTTTCTAGGATTTTTTTTTTTTTTTTTTTTTTTTTTTTCCCCACTTGTCAAAATCCTTAGCTATTCTTTTGTGGGTTAATATGGAATCTTCTAGTTAGAAATCTAGAAAAAGTTTTATTTTGATCAAAGATATTTGAATGAATGTGTACAGAAGAATATTTTGTCTGACTTGAACACTAAAGTTATCTATGGCTTTAGATCTTTCTCTCTGTTACCCAAATACAGTATCCATGGCTTTAGATTTTTCTCTGGCCCAAATACAGTTAAAATTCACTCAATTCCTGATTTAGGTTTGCAAGTCTATCAAAACACCTTTGTTCTTTTCAGTACATTTTCCAAAATATAGGCATGAATATTTTCACAATGCAAGTATTATGCTAAACTGAACACCTAGCGATATACGTATTCCAAAATGTCTTTTTGAAAAGTTGTATTACTGAGAATGTTTAAATTAAAGAGAAGGTTTATATGTATGAGAATGTTTGTTTCCCCCTTATTCTCTTTATACAACAGCGTAAATCTTTTAATTTTTTTTGTTTGGAAATTGTTAGTTTTTTTTTTGTTTTTTTTTTTTTTTACTATTTTGATTAGATTCAAAGTTAAATTTTGCCTCATTATTTAATTGTAGTGTAAATAAAAACTACTTTTCCCCATATTTTCTCTTTGCATTAAAGATATTTAAAACAACATTATATACATTTCTATGCTGTTGTCTTTCGTAAGTGTTCTGAGATAATGGGTCTGGTTAGTCTTTCAATAGAAACCGTCAATGACCAGCTTCTTTTGGCAGCATGCCATGTTGGGTCATCAATTAAAAAATTGGAAAATGTGTGATCAATGAATAAGTTACTTCTCTCGCATTTTGTTGCATCATTAAAAAATTTCAAAACAGGCATGAAATGCTGCCCAACACAAACTAAGGGACCAATTTAGCATAAAATCACATTGTAAATTGACCCTCCCTTAAAAACATATTTTTGGAGGGAATTTTCAAAACTTTTTTTTTTTTTTTTTTTTTCTCCTCTATACATGAGTAAATGCTCAAATTTTCAGCCCTCTAGCTGCGTTTGTGTGGCCTGTACATGTGATACATAGCCAGGCAGAATCACTTAGTCAAGAGGCTTCTCTAGTTTTTATGTTGACGGTTTCCAATAAGAGCCATGTCTGTCACAGTGTTAGCAGCAGCCATAGCCTGGATAAGTGCTGAGCATAGGAAGTTAAAGCTGTGTCTGTCACATCTAATATTACATAAATCTTTATTTGTACACTTATAACCATCAGTGAAGCAATAGGTCATGGACTAGTCTATTTGTAATAGAAACCATAGAGCTGCATGTTTTTGGTGAGACTAGTTGAGGATTTGACAAGCTTTGGACTCATGCGGATCCTGCTGCATCTCTTAACTTTAATGTGAAATGTTTTATGCAAGTTTTTATTTTTTTAAATTTTATTTTACTGTTTGCACTTCAACTAGTTTTGTGCAATAATGAGTTGTATTTTCTTTCTTTTCCAGTTGTACCTAGGTATTGTGCTGACTGCTGTAGTAATTGTGACAGGTATTTTTTCTTACTACCAAGAGGCTAAAAGTTCAAAGATTATGGATTCTTTCAAAAACATGGTACCACAAGTAAGTAGGCTTTGCTCCTTGATTATTCATTATTCTTAGTTTTCCTTCAATAAATCCAATGCTTTTACCATCAAGGCTATTAAACGTTTTTTTTCTTTAGATCAAGCATAAAATTTGGCCATGCCTGCAATTAATATGAATAATTAATCCTCATGCTAATTGAATTTCTAGTGAAAGTTATTACAGCATTTAAAATATGGTACACTATTTGTTCCAACCCAATAAAAATAAAAAATGGTGTTCTGTTACATTAAATTTCTGCCCCAGTGTAATAGCGAGTCTTGTCTTTTTTACAGTTGAAGCATTTGCAATGCAAGTATTTCTCCAAATTCATTAAGGGCTGTTTTTATAGAACAATTCAGTCGGAACACAATGCACAGATTTTAATTTTCGCGCATCAAAAAGATTTGTACTGAATTTTTAGTCTGTAAACTGGTATCATTTTATTATTTTATTATTCATACTAAATCCAATTCATTGAGGCTTGGCTGTAACATTTGTAATTTGCAGCTTAGAAACTTTTGTCTAGTGTTCAAAATACTCAGATTCTTAAAATTGTTTTCAGTATCAATATTGGAACTAAATCTTTCAGGTGTTAATGTTTAAGACTGTTAAAGACAATCAAAGAGTGTTGCTTTGAACTGTTATAATGACCTCTTTCCGTCTCTTTCAGTATGCCGTTGTTATTAGAAATGGAGAAAAGCTTAATGTACGAGCTGAAGAACTTGTTGTTGGTGATATGGTTGATGTTAAATTCGGTGACAGGGTTCCTTCTGATATCCGTGTAATTTCTGCACACAGCTTCAAAGTAAGTCCGACTTTGAACAGCTTTCGAGATAACTTGTATGCAAAAAGAACTTTTCTCTTGAAATTCTTCTAAATTTTTTATCTTTTTTAAAAATAAATTTGATTATCTTCAAAACCAATCCTTACCTTGCACCCATTTTCTTTCAGGTGGATAACTCTTCACTAACTGGTGAATCTGAGCCACAGTCTCGATCTGCAGAATTCACCCATGATAATCCACTAGAAACAAAGAATTTGGCTTTTTTTTCCACAAATGCTGTTGAAGGTAAAGATTTTTGTAATACTCCCAAATAATAAATTAGAGCTCATTGTATAAAAAGTATTTTCATTTTTAATCAATGTGAGAGCTACTGTATGTGTATTTTTTTATTTTTTTTTTTTTAAACTTATGTAATGCTATACATATGGTATCTTTCAATGATTGCTGATCAGGTTCTCTTCTACCTTCCATTTTAAACCATCATAATCAACTGATGGTGATCCATTTTTTGGTAACCACCCTTAAACTAGTTTGGGTCAATATGGTCAGGTATGGTTTCATTTCCTTCCATTTCCTCCTTCAGATAAAATAAAGCCTCGAAATTATCAATCACAATACTTGTATCCACCATTATAACATCTGAAACAAAAGGTACAGCTGATTAGTATTGATATAGATATGTTATTCTTACTTCAATACCAAAATTGTACCCTTCATTTCAATGAACACAATAGATTTATTTATTTTAAAAAGGAATCTTCTCGGGTTTATTTCTTGAGCATTGACATTTGAAATAAAATATTTAATATTGAAGTGCCACAAGTAAAATTACCTGGACTTAACTTTGGTATTAAAATGCATTATTTCAAGTGTTCACCACTTGTTTTGTTGTCTGTTCCTTTTGAAAACTCAGTTTGGCTCAGTCAGGTTATTTTTTGATCCCATCATAAATCAATGCCAGAGAATTGATATTTGCTGACAATGCCAGTATATGATTAGTCACAAATGAACATCTTGTATTCTTTGTAACAAATTATTATTTACATCTATTTTCCTGCATCTTAATTTATTTTAGTTGTGTAGATAGATGGTCTAAGTAAAGTTGTGTTGAAAAGCAACTTAAAAATGTATAGTTTTCAATACCTCCTCCTAATAAAAATAAATAAAAGATGATTTATGAATTTTTGCCTCTGACCAAATCGGTTTGTATTTTTATTATTTACATCTTTTCTCTCTCTAGGGACCTGTGTTGGACTTGTTGTGAAAACTGGTGACAAAACCGTAATGGGTCGAATTGCTAATTTGGCTTCTGGACTTGAAGTTGGAGAAACTCCAATTGCTAAAGAAATTGCTCACTTCATCCACTTAATTACTGGAGTTGCTGTCTTCCTTGGTGTGACGTTCTTCGTTATTGCTTTCATTCTGGGCTACTTTTGGCTGGATGCTGTCATCTTCTTGATTGGTATCATTGTGGCTAATGTGCCTGAAGGATTGCTTGCTACTGTCACTGTAAGTAGTTATCCTTAGATTCCCTTTCTTGTAGAATAATCTTGTCACTCTGCCAAAAGGTGGTGCTTTTACTTTGGTTACCACTGCTTCCCACATCCAATCCTTTCTGAAGATTTTGTGTTCATAAAATGTTAACTCTAGCTTTCTCCCAAGTCAAATTTCTTTTCTATTCTGCAGAATTTTCACTTTTAGCCATGTCATTTTTCCTGGCATATTTTGTGTCAAGTCACTTAAAGAAAATGTTGATCTGGCAGCCATCTTGCTTCAGTCATCATCAAAGGAAATTTCATTGAATGCTCAAACTAAAAAGCATTTATTTCTAATCATTCACTTTTATTTACTAGATTTTAAATACCACTATTATTGTAATTTAGATTTGATATCTTTTGAACTAAACCTAATATTTTGACTACTGAGCTGAGATTTAAGTCCTCAAAATATGCTAGTTATGATATATACATGTTATTTCTTCACTTCCCCATTGACACAGTCAGGTTTGACCCATAAGAACCCAGACACATTTCTACTTGAAGGAACATTATATGGGATTCTAGGTAGGCACAGTCACGTGACTGCACCAGGATGTTCATTAGATGTCACTTAGTATACTTCATGAGTTAAAATCAAGGATAAAATATAATATATATAAGACTGTCCAGATCAGTTAAATTGTATGACACCAGTATCACAGTGGGTTAATGTGGGGTCCCACTTGCATACATGCGGGTAAAGACAAATTGTCTAGTTACCTTGGAGCAACTCTGGCATCAGGGATTGACCCTGGCCCTACACCTCTTAGTGCAATGGGAGGGGGTGCAACCTGAGGGGACATCCCCTGGAACGAAACATTATACTTTTTCTTCTCCCACCCTGGATTGTTGCATTAACACATGGGTCTTTATTATTTGGAACAACCAAATGCTACACTTGTTCAGCAGGTGGCTAACTTGTTACCCTGACACTCCTGTTTATAGGCATGCTACCACAAGAGATAATTAGCATAATTACGACATCTATTTTTTTTCTTTT
>VCCN01006353.1:1021315-1032843 GCA_006491835.1 Architeuthis dux | reverse complement strand
CGTGGGTATCACGGCTGTTCAACTCCCTCCCAGGTGAAATAAGAAATGGTCCAGCTCAAACTACAATGTCGAAGATTAAATCTGCGGCTCAGATTCTTACAAACCATCCGGGATGAGCCAATACTTACAGGATACAATACAGAGGCAGCGTCTATAATTCATCAGAGCAGGGTAGTCAAACTACAGGATGACTACAGTATACAAAACATTGCTAGAGAAAATGGTCGTTAACATACCAACCACATCGGTTCATTCCTTGCAACTCAAGCGACTGCGTACATCAGAAAATTCCGTAAATCCGGCTACTATAGATTTAAACGCGGTGTGGGTTTTTGCCCAGCAGGGAAGGTGTTGGGGACACACCCGTGTATGAATTACATGAGGGGCGTTTAAGGATATCGCGATGTATCTCGCATTGCCAGGATAAACCGCTCCAATTGGTATATTAACGGCCATTTATGTTGGCTTGTTTTGTGGTGGGGAGACTTGTTTAAAGTATCATCCACTCGGGGAAGGCTGTATGATGGATTGGCCGAAATATAATTCTTCGAACACAGCTTGGAATATAGGAGGGAAGTCTTCTACATTAGCACTGTGGTATTTTAATAGAAACTCCCTTTAAAAAGCAGCGGCTGCCTTTGAAACCTCTCATCCATCTACTGTTCTCGTCACTAGGAAAAAGCCATCAGTTTAATTTGTAAGAATAAAATTAGATATGACTTTATTCAATAAAAAGATGCAATCATATAGTAACTCGATTATAAGCCCACGCCATGGTTAGCAAGCTCGCTAGTATAGTGCCTATTTACCCGTACCCCTGCAAGAACAGGGTGTGACACAAGGTCGGTTTAATGTGTGGCATAGGCACTTTCCAAAAAAATCTCTCTAGTCCTCGTAACTAGTGTCGCGAGGACATCAGAGTAAGCTTGACGGATCCCATTTGACTACACAGCAATACCACACCTCGGGGTAAACACTCATTGGCTATCACTCTGCGTCCGTCTGGTCTGAAATGGTCATAACTTCCTGGCCCACGACGAAGCTATTGTAGTGAGTTCAATTCTCACTGAGTGTCCCACCACTTCGACCTTCTGCTGGACTAAGCTAAGCTTAGTGAATGAGGACAACTCGCCGTCGAGTAATGGTTAACAAGCTGGTCTGGAATAACGGCAGGAGTGCAAGAATTTCGGACTCGCCTACCATTGACCGTAAACACGGACTCGTCACTGGATAGAGTTCTCTTAGTCGCAGGCCCGGAAATACTCGACTTGATTTGGGGCTTGGAGGACCGGCAGACAAGTGCGAAATGGTTAATCTTGTAACAGCTTCTACACCACCCACCCCCCACCGCCTGGCTGGACAGAAAGGATGGGTTGTTGAGTTGCCACAGCAACGGCAGATGGCCGAATTTTCATCGCCACGCGGTCTGTTGGTACCACGTGGTGGGGGCTCTATATAAGTGGCCTTAAGAAAACTCCCATTGGAGTATATTCGGCCGGTGACAAACTTTGTTTCATGCGTCAGCTTAGTGATCCTTGCAAGTTTCAAGTCTGGTCAGGACTTTATTCTTACAAGTGTTTATGATCACCCCCTTGTCAGGATGCAAGTCCACCGAAGGGATACCTCCACCTTAATCACACAGCAGCTAACTGGGTACGCTCTAAGCTGAGTTCATAGGGAAATTTGTCCTAATGAAGAGTTTTCCACACTGTTTGCTCGTACCGGGAATCGAACCCGCGACCTTCTGCGTGTGCAAGACTAAGCTTAATCAATATTAGGGCGCCTCGCTATGGATTAAGGATTAGAAAACTAGCCTAGTAAACCATTATAACTGATTTTGATTAATGTTATTGGAAACCCACTTAAGAAAAGAAAACTCGATCATGCCATAGAGTTCCTCCAACAAGTGATCAGTCCAATACTTGTAAAATCTTCAGGACCTGTTAAGGATAATATTTTTTTTATATATAGCCGGTCTTCTTCGGGTGATTTTGTTTTGTCGAGTTCTGCTTATAATCCGAAATGTGGCAGAACTGGAATTGACAAGATGTTGAAATTGTCGCAACGAGAGACCCATGGGGTTTACGTCCTGTTATCCAGGTGGTGCTAAACAGAAAACCAGCATTTTTTTAAAGTTCCACTCGAAGAAGACCAGAGAAACGACCGGCTAAAATTGAATATTAAAAACTCATCTCGAAATTCCGTACAAAGACTGCGTGGGATAAACGCATCATAATTCTTCCAGACTCACTCCTGGATTACCGCTGTCTACAGGAATATCTGACACTCAGATCTACAATTATCTACATGAGAAAAATTAACCCTACCGGATGTAATTACACACCCGAAGAAGACCAGAAAACATATTGGTCGTAATGATAACGATAGTTTCAAGTCTGATCGAGACCAGGACTTTATTCTTACAAGTTTGTATGACCACTCCCTTGGCAGGATGCAAGTCCACCGAAAGGATACCTCCACCCTAATCACACAGCTTAGAGCGTACTCAATTAGCTACTGAGTTCATAGGGAAATACAAGTCCGAATAATTCATGGAATAATGAGAATAACACAGAATTGCAGACGGAATCCATCTATGAAGGCCGAAGAATGTATCAGCCGAAATATAATGATAAAATAGCATGGATGGGAATGAATAATACCCGTTTTATCTCTACAAAAAATGGAACGACACTGGAGTGTCCCCTCCAGGGCGCATGCCTTGGCGAAGCGTATGGAGATCCTGGGATGCCTAGTCGTCAGAATCTATCTCTCAGCCTCGCTGATGTAGTCCAAAAGAAAGCAGAGAGCGATACGTTTTTCTGCAATCGACGAGGACGTCAAACCGCCTCAAGGGGGCTCCACTCCCTGGTTTGGAATCAGGGCTGTCCTTCTCCTAGACTAGTTGTCTTCCTAGAGAGCCCAATCTGCCCTGCTATTTTACCCCCATAGCTGTGGAAATTCTGTCATATGAAGAGCTTTCCACACTCTTTGCTCGTACCGGGAATCGAACCCGCGACCTTCTGCACGCGAGGTAGACGTGCTAACCATTAGACCATCCGAGATGAGAATATTGGTCTGTAGACATTGGAATGAAGACAATGGCTCATCTCAGAATTTCAGACCTTGGAGAAGACCGAAAACACCCCAAACGAAACGTAATTATTAAAAAAAAAACATCAGGGATGAGGATACTAGTTTATACCTTCCAAGTCACATGCATTCTGCGTGAGATCACACGCATTTTGATACATTCGTATGAAAGGAAAATTCTCACCCATTTTATAAAAAGTGTTAGATTTATTAAATTGGTTCAGATTTCTGATTAAAAAATCTATTTTTTTCGAACTCACGTTATTTTAAAAAATCACCTAATAAAACTTTTGAAACCTGTTTTAAATAGACTTCTGACAACACTTAATTTCAGTAGTTGATATGCCCTGAAAAGCAATTTTAGACAATGATTCAAAATTCGGCCGTCTGTGAAGGTAAAGTAAAAGCATGTAGCAACCGTTTTCACTCTTCGAAGATCAGAAGTCAAATGAATAAAATAGTTTTATAAACAGATTGCATCGAAACAGCAAGTTCACGTAGCTAATAAACATTGATCGTAAAACATTATAAATATTTTCCGTTCAATCAGACTATTAAACATGTTTTAAATAGACTTCTAGACAACACTTAATTTCAGTAGCTGATATGCCCTGAAATGCAATTTTAGCCAATCTTATATAATTTTCAAAATTTTCTGAGGGAGCATGCTCACACACGCCCCTAGACCCCCTCCTATTTTATTGGAGTGGGGTCACACGATTCTCACTCATTTTCATTGGAACTTGACACGTATGCTAGTTTGAATAATTCGTGGAATAATAACAAGGAGGTGCATGTGGCCTAAGGGTTATCAGCACGGAAAATGGAATCGGTTAACCAAGTTCAAACCCCGGCTGAGACACTAATGCCCTGGGGGGGGGTATCCATCTCTTCTTCTCTATGGGTATATAGCAGGGCATACTGGGCTCTTCAGCATTGGTTGGCAACCAGTCTAGGAGACCAACAACCTTGTATCCAAACCGAGAAACTCCAACCCCTCGTCCAGCGCCGTGGGAGAGTGGCAACGGACAGAGTATGAAACGTGTTCCCGAAATGCATGGTTAACAAGGCTCTGGTGAAGCTTCAACGGGCCTAGCAAGCCGGAAATGGATTATAATTAAATTTCTCAAGTAAAATAAAAGGAGAATAAAACTGACGGTCGAAATAACGCGACCACCGTCTCTACCACCCCACTACACCCGGAGTACACATGGAAGATTGGAAAAGTATTGCAAGCACTCATCTTAATCTATGAAGGATACATGCGAGCCTAGAGTTACGTCTTCCGTGGCAAGTGCCTAAGTAAGTGTTATCCTATAGCGATATGGCTATATTCAGGCTGTCTTTGCATACCTGTTGAGTTCCAGCGAAATGTAAGCCTCACGGCAACAGATTAAGTTGGAATAGGTGAGCTGAGTGGCCAATAAATTTCTCATCTGAATTGGCCCTGAGCTGGGATGTGCGTTTGAAATGTTGAGTCAGTCAGAGAGAAGGGGACCGTCTGTCAGTTAGCAAACGGCAACCAAAGAGGTCGAGTCGGTCAGAGAGAGATGTAGCATCAGGATTGCCAGTTTTGTCTGATTTCGGACAGTGTGTCCATTTTTAGCCCTGCTGTCCGATTAAATTTTTTATGAAATGGAAAAGAATCTAGCCATTTTTAGCTATTTATTTTCATTATTGTGATAATAATATAGCTACTTTTAGCCACCTTCAGCTATTTTTTGTCACAAAATTTATTCTGTCCGAACTTTGACCGATTTCGAGCAGGGATGTCTAATTTTGGGAACACTATTGTCCGATTTTGAGAGAACTGATCTGGCAACCCGGTGTAGCTTAGCCACTGGGACAGGAAAGGATCTAGAGTGTGTAAGCTTCATCCTATATTCTTTGATGAAAGTCGAAAACCTGCCCAGTCCATGGCGTGTTGCGTGATGTCGTCGTCTCACTTATTGGGTTAGCCGAAATAAGTGAAAAGCGGAAAAATTATCAGGTTCGTCGAATCGAAAAGAATTGTGAGGCAACAACAAAAAGTAGTGGATATAAATTTGGCTATTTATTTCTACTTGGGTTTTTCTTCCTCGTGCTCGAATCAATTTCCAAAACACGAAAACGGCCAACTAACTCTTTTATAGTTTTGAGAAGGGTCATTAATATTCAAATGGTTCTTTTCTATAGTTTTGAAAAGGGTCATTAATATTCAAATGGTTCTTTTCTATAGTTTTGAAAAGGGTCATTAATATTCAAATGGTTCATCGGACGAGTGAACTCCTTCTTGTTATTTGTGTTGTAAACACGACGTCAAAATGTCGACTAAATGCATTAGCCAGACAAGTGCGGATTTCAACCCGATGTGGCTTCCACTTCTCAACAAATCTAAACCAGACAAGACAAAGACACAGAAACACCCGGGCCATGTGCTATAGGGGTTACCCCCTTTAAACATAACTTCTGTTTAACCCATCACACTCGGATTTTACACCTGAATGCCGAAGAATGGATCGGCCAAAACGTCGTGTTTACAACACAAATAACAAAGAGTTCAATCGTCCGAAGAACCATTTGAATAACGTAAACTCTTATTAGGCCCGGGTCTCTTAGTCTGCCCCCCCCCCACTCTTCTTCCACTGCTGCCCTCAGAATCTGGACGCACCTTTGTCCTAACCTCAACCGAATAACGGACAGTAAAAAGTTTTCTCCCTCCGAGTTATCCCACCAAGATACAAAAAAACCTTTGTTATGATATTGACCAATCAGAAGGGATCATACAGACCTCCACCATCGTGGCTATAACTACAATGCTAATATCCGTACCCTCTCTCTTTTTTTTCTGTTGGTCAGCCTTAATTCCCTTTAAACACACGCATTTTGATACATTCTCACGCTCACACGCATGAAAGGAAAATTCTCAAGCATTTTATAAAAAGTGTTAGATGTATTAAACTGGTTTAGACTTCTGATAAAAAAAAAATCTATTTATTAGAACTCACATTATTTCACAAGATCTCAGTAAACACTAAACCCACTTCACAACAGAGAGAGGAAGGCAAGGGATTTTCGTCAACAATATAAGAATGACAGACAAAGAAGCAGCTTCATTGAAACTAAGTTGAAACTCGCATCTTTACAAACAAGAAGGGTCCCTCTCACGAAATAAAAATGAGATGTTTATTTTTCTACACAGCGTGTTCTGTTTTGTGTATCCAACCACTTGCGGCTTGACAGCATGTGGGTATCGTTCGTTTGACACGTGTAGTTTTGTCCACAGAAGCACCGGAGAAAGGAAATAGGAAAGGGTGGGCGTCATGTAACAAGTCAGGGTATCACGACGTTTTTCGTCAATAGGTGTGTCTCGTTCGACATGTGTGCATGTTCGTTGCACGACTCCTTCGTAACTTCTCTCTCCTCCCGTTTCGAAGCTGCACCTGTATTTCCAGGAACAACGATGACAATGTAACTATCCGTGTCATTGTCCCCACTTGATGTAGTAAATAACACGAGTACATTCTTATGCAGGAACTGTATTCTGTTCTTTTTAGACGAAGTCAAAAGAAACTATGAAGACGTTCATAGCAAAACTTTGAGCTCAGCATTTTCCAAAAAATTTCTTTAATACATACTGAAATTAAACTGATGTTGGATACTGGTGTGTCCTGGACTTGGATAGAAAGGAAACTCGAAGACTTGCTTATAAAAATATCTGGACATTTTTATTACACAACATACATCTTTGTCGGCCGGAGAGTGAAGAGTGGGAGAGAGATAAGAACCGTCAGTCTGTCCCCAACAGGGACAGCGGTCTTCTGCCTTTCGGCTCCGCTGATGTCTGTCTCTTCTTTGAGTGTCGAGATTTCTGTTCGCCCTCGTTCTCTGTTCGGGTCTGCTTTATAGTTTCTCTAACGCCTACGCGGTGTCAATCACCGGTCCCCATTCCCTGTTTTGAACACTGACGCAATATACCTAATTTCCTGAGGTGACCAGGGTCACTTACATTTCCGCACAGGTGTCTGACCGCAGGATAACCTTTAGATATCAAAACACTGATACTAAGACGGAATTTAAACGTCTGCATTGCTTAGCTGACCAGGGCCGGGTTAACTATGTAGCAAATACGGATCCCAGAAGTTCAGGGACCCTGCGCTAAATGCTTGCAAAGCTATAAATTCGGGTTCAGTGATTCCGCACTTGCTCTATTACTATAGTACTAAACTGACCTCAACTTTTATGAACGACTGGGTGTTTAAGGTTAGTGATTGTAGCCAATTATCACCTTTAATTAGGGTTATTATTCTAACACAATAATTAATGGGAGAGTGGTATCTATGTGATACATGTATCGCAGATGGTTTGGATAGTTACTCAAAGATTGAGGAAATGAAAATCCTGATTATTTGGAAATGTTTCTTTTGACAGAAAATTGTAGCACAATCAGAGGCAGAGCTGGAGATCTGGGGATCCGAGGTGCTGGGCTCTCCTTGCAAACCCCATCTGGAGGAGACTTTTTTGGTTTTTTGGCTGCCGTAACAACAACAACAACAACAAAAACAACAACACTCCTCACCGAATTTTCCAAGTCTGGAGTTGACTTTGTTTTTCTATCGTAACAACAACAACAATCCTCACCTAATTTTCCAAATCTGGAGTTGACTTTGTTTTTCTACCGCAACAACAATAACAATCCTCACCTAATTTTCCAAGTCTGGAGTTGATTTTGTTTTTTCTGCCGTAACAACAACTACAACAACAACAATCCTCACCTAATTTTCCAAGTCTGGAGTTGAATTTGTTTTTCTATCGTAACAACAACAACAATCCTCACCTAATTTTCCAAGTCTGGAGTTGATTTTGTTTTTTCTGTCATAACAACAACTACAACAATCCTCACCGAATTTTCCAAGTCTGGAGTTGATTTTGTTTTTTCTGCCGTAACTACAACAACAACAATCCTCACCGAATTTTCCAAGTCTGGTGTTGATTTTGTTTTTTCTGCCGTAACAACTACAACTACAACAACAACAACAACAATCCTCACCTAATTTTCCAAGTCTGGAGTTGATTTTCTTTTTCTGCTGTAACAACAAGAACAAGAACAATCCTCACCAAATTTAGGAGTGTAAACTTATCACTGTTGGTCTGTCTGTCACATTAAACCAAACCAATATATAACATTTATTTTCATTTCCCTACCGTGATTTAAAATCATGACAAATTGATCGGTAGGCAGCTCTCTTCCCGATTGAGTCAAACTGTCAAGTCTTACATATCTACGAAAAATTATGTTACAAATACGCAATGGCTTATTTCATTCTAATAAATAAATACATTTATACAAAAAATATATATTTTTCATTTATTATATTTACAATACAAGTGTTGCAGCAATCATCTTCAGTCAGAATAGAAGTTGGAGTGGAGTTTGACCCTGCAGCAGCCAGTCTTGTTTTTTTTACTCTGGCAGAAATATATTTCATTTCAAGAGTTGTTCGGAATACTGCACTCTTTTTGTTGCTTACCGTTTTTGACAGCCCCTCAGAATTGCTTAAAAGTGTTAGATTTATTTAGATTTATTAAATTGGTTTAGATTTCTGATAAAAAATATCTATTTTTATCGAACTTTAGAACTCACATTATTTTTAAAGATCACATACAAAATTTTTGAAACATATTTTACATAGACTTCTAGACAACACTTAATTTCAGTAGTTGATTTTAGCCAATGTTGGATACATAATTTTCAGATTCCAAGTGCAAATTGGTCAGATTCCGGTCAAATAACACTACGTTAGGATTCAAATTCAAAGTAGAAGCATGTAGCAGCCGTTTTCACTCTTCAAAGATCAGAAGTCAAATGAATAAAATAGTTTTATAAACAGATAGCATCGAAACAACAAGTTCACGTAGCTAATAAACAGTGGTCGTAAAACATTATAAATATTTTCCGTTCAATCAGAAGTGCTGCTAAAGACTATTTAAACATGTTTTAAATAGACTTCTAGACAACACTTAATTTCAGTAGTTGATATGCCCTGAAATGCAATTTTAGTCAATCTCACTACATAATTTTCATGGGGGGTCCACACAATTCTCACTCATTTAAACATTGAAACTTGACAGGTATGAAAAGGTAAACACAACCTTCGTTGTCCAGCTCCACGTTAGCCAGAACTTGAAGAGGTGTTTTAAAAAACTGTGAATAAATGGGAGGAATTCAGAGAAATGCAAGATAATTTGCGCTCGCCAGTGTGTTTTGTATTGCGTCCAAAAAACAACTGATGAGGACTAAAACCCTGGTTATTTTGAAGTGTATTCTTGGCTGCTACTGCCCAAGCCAAAGAACATTTTAGAACATTTTATTTTAGTGTGAAAAAAAGTATACAATTTCTATATACAAGCACACATAACAATCATATTTACACAATATCTAGGGCCTTAAACCTTTTAGTGTGAAAAAAAGTATACAATTTATATATACAAGCACACATCATAACAATCATATTTGGTGTAATAAACATCATAATTCTTCTTAAAATCATTTAAATCTCTTGATAGCACTACATAATCTATTCCAAAATCACACCACTCTATTTTTCTGATATTAAATACTTCTATTTGCTTCTACCGTATATGTGTGGCCTCTCAGTCCCTTGTACCCACTTCTAGCAAAAAATACATCTTCTAAACCACGCATAATCTATTAATATAATTCTATTAAGTTTCCCTGATCCCTATTTTCTAATGATGTTAATCCTAACATTTTTGCCTATCCTTATAACTCATACTTTTTAATTCCGGTACAAACTTAGTTGCTCATCTCTGGATTTTTTCTAAAAGATTTTTATCTCTCTCCAAGTACAGTGACCTGGCCTGTGCACAGTACTTGAGGTGTGGACAGACATAGCAACACTCCACATCATCAATGGTTTTCAACAATGCGTTTTATTATTAATATTCCTTGCTGAAATAAGAGGGGTCTTATATGTCATGAAATACGGTATGTTGTTATTAACAACCTTTTGGCCAATCCGGTTTACAGGCTTATTCAGATGTAACTTTCATTAGGAAGGAGTGGAGTATCTTTCTCTTTTTTGTTTACAGACATGGTGGCTAATAGGCCGACCAGCTCAGTTCATTCCCAGCAATGGGAGACACACAGACGATACCATTCAGCATAAGCAACACAATGAGTTCAATTGTCTGAACAACTCTTGAAATGATGACTCTTCTTAAAGGTATAGACACGATATACACTGTGCCACAAAACTTTAAACTCAGGTGAAAATTTCCAAATCTCAGGCAAAAAAAATGCCAATTAATTTATTATTCTAATCCTTTAATAATTCATACGTACATTTGCCTTTGTCCTAAGTTAAACACATAGTTACCTTAACAAAATTGTTTCGAGAAAGGGTTAAAATTAACTAATTGGATCAGAGATGAGTTTAAAGTTTTGCAGAACTTTTCAATTAACCGATTGGGTTAATTGAAAAGTTCTGCAAAACTTTAAACTCCCTCAAAATTTAAATTTAGCCTTTTTCTGTTTGTTAACCTCTTTTGCTGTAGAAAAATAAAAAATATCAGTGAAAGTCTGAGAAAATTGTTCAATCTTGGAGTTTGGATATAATCAACAGGAAATAAAATTTAGCTTTTTATTTCGGATTTAAGATATGATGATTTTTAGAACTGAATTTATTATTCGGCAGGAAATAAAAGGGTTGTGTTAAAAACTGGAAATGGTTGGATATGAAAAGAGAAACTAGAAAGCACTCCAAGAGTGCATACCTTTGCATCACTCAATAGAAACTGTTACATGACCAACGTCTTTTGGCAGCATGCTGTTGGGGGTGATCAATTAAAAAGTTGGAAAAAAAAGGACTAATTTTTTAAAAAAACAAGCAGGATTTCTTTTCCAAACTAAGGGACCAAATTAGCACAAACTTACATTGTAAATTGAACCTCCACACTAAAAACGTATTTTGGGAGAATTTCAAAATTTTTTTTTAAAGACATGAGTAAATGTTTAAATTTTCAGCCCTCTAGCTCCATTGGTGTGCGATGCATACATACATAGATAGATCACCACTTAAAACTGAAGAAACCTATAGTGACAGTTTTGGTTGACGGTTTCTAATATTAAAAAACAAGGGATATAACTTTGAATGTACATATTGAGTTACTTCGCTCAAAATTTTAATTTAGCCTTTTTCTGTTTGTTTTTAACCGCTTTTGCTGCAGAAAAATATAAAATATCTCTCAATAAATTCTTGGATCCGCCCTAAAATTCAATCACTTCTTCCATTGCCCATGGAAAAGCCTTCCACAAAATTTCATTGAGAACTTTTGGAGATATCAAGAGGTCAGACAAACACAAGAGAATACATTTACCTCTCTCTCAACTTCAATATCAGCAGTAAAAGAAAAAGCAGAAAGGCTGTCTTAAC
>VCCN01006353.1:987985-1004725 GCA_006491835.1 Architeuthis dux | reverse complement strand
ATATATATACATACATACATACAGACGTGACACAAGTAAACAGAAACTTATATTTCACAAACCTCTTTTCAATGAAAACTTGTTTTAATCTTTCAGTGTAGGAAATATATCCTACACTTCTAGATTAAAACAACTTAACCTAGAAACCCTTGAATACAGAAGAAAACGTGCTGACCTACTAGAGGTCTATAGAATCCAGACCAACACACATAGAGTGGATACTGACATTCATTGCTCAAAATGCCCTGATAAGAAAATGCTGACTTCATCTATTTGCAGTAAAACCAGAGGACACAGCGATAAACTACAAATTCAGACCTCCACTGGTGTTAGAAAAAATTTCCTCTCGGCAAGAGTGGCAAATGCATGGAACATCCTAAGTGAAAAGACACATCTGAGAATATGAATATTTTTAAAAATAATCTTTGTTCAGATATCGGACATACCAAATTTGACTACCATTGTTCTTATTAGTTTAAACCCAGCCCAGCTGGCTTAATGATGCAATTAACTAAAAGCTTATTTCAAGTATATTCAATTATATTAATTTGCCTACTATAACTTGTCTATAATAATCCGTCTACATAAATTGTGTATTCAAAAAGAAACTGAATTCAGCACTAAATGACCCACCAAGGGTCGATGTGCTGTTAAACAAAACAATCAATCAATCAATTTATTCAATGATATCATAATCATGTCCGTCCTTCGTGGTCGAGTCCAGTGGCAAGGTGTAGTCAGATGGGGAGGCAGTGGATAACCAGGGCACACTGCGTGTCACACAGGGCTCTTTGTGCTCCACAATGTGTTGCGGCTTTAACAGGGCCCCGCACCCTGATTTGGAATAAAAGTTGTCCATATCCTAGACTGGTTGCCAAACATGGCTAGTGAGCCTTATCTGCTCTGCTATTTACCCATAGCTAGGGGTAGAAGAGATGGATTCATGCCTTTCCTAAAGGCATTAATGTGAAGTGAATGGCTGCTATTGAATATCTGCCTCCAGACACGGACGATTTCCAAATTCAACGCTATTCCAATGCCTGTGTTGGGTAAGCATCTGAGATAAAGCTTGGTTTATCTCCCCTTCTAGCCAAATCTGTTCTGTTTAGAACCGAGGATGTTTGTGTTTGAAAAAAACTGAATTTTTAGATTGAAAAATGTTCCAATCATTTTTTTTTTTTTAACAAATGGGATAAATATTTCTTACAATAAAAATAATCCTTATACAAGTTTTTTTGTTTTTTTCTCATCACGTATCGCCTTTTTTCATCAAAATGGGCCCTCTGCCGAACGATTGCTAAATCTTTTAATATAATTTTGTTCCAGTAAATTCTTTTTAATTCTTAATCTTAATCGTAATTTTAAAGACCTCAGTAAATTGTATCTCAATGAATTTTACATCTCGATAAATGTCGGTAACTTGTCAGTGAATATTCCTCAACTTGTTTGGAACTGCCATTTTCAAGGTTGCTATTTTTGTTCAAAAAACCATCAATGAATATTCTCTCCTACAGAATGGATAAGCATTTTGTTGAATTGATATTCCCCACCCGCCCGAGATGCTTTGAATGGTCAGATCCTGAAACTAGAAAGCACTCGGAGAGCGCATACCTCTGCCAACACCATTGTCAGGAGAAGTAATTGTGCATGGATCTGCCCCAATATTTAATCACTTCTTCCGTAGCCCATAGCCTACACTGCCACAAAATTTCATAGAAATTCATACCAAACTTTAGGAGATATTGTGTGGAAAGCTATTAACTTTGGGCGATATGTTGTGCGCACATATAACTACGACTTGAGGCACATGAATCCAGCCCAAAATTTAATCACATACTCTGTAGCCTATTGTCCACCATTCCACAAAATGTCATAGGAATTAATTGAGAACTTTTGGAGATATTGAGTGTACATACATAACATTTTGGCAAAATTATGTGTGATATGACATCAAATTTCAACGTAGGGGAGGTAATTGGGCATGGATCCGCTCCAAAACTTATTCATGACCTATTGTCCACGCTTCCAGAAAGTCTGATTGAAATTCATTGAAAACTTTTGGAGATATCTTGCGCAATGGGAAAAGTTTTGGCAATATTAATTGGTTTGGACATATAACTACAACGTAGGGGAAAATGTGCATGGATCCGATCAAAAGTTTTGTCAGTGCTCCCGTAGCCTATTGTCCCCCCTCCCACGGAATTTCATTGATAATCATTGAGAACTTTTGGAGATATTGTGTGGCCAGTCATGAGTGTATATATAACTGTATGGAAAAAAAATCCGGAAAAAAATGTTACAACCTCTTTCTTACCCCATTGCCCACCCTTCCACAAAATTTCATTCAGTGATATCATGTGGACAGACGGACAGACCAACAAACAGACACAACCAAATACATATACCTCTTTTCAACTTTGTTGACAGAGGTAAAAAAATGTCATCTTTGATAGCGGGCTGCAGGCAGTTCAAACTAAATTCTTTATAAAATGAGCAAATGAGGATTCATCTGAAAAGATGACAGTGTGCCAAAACTCCACGAATCCGTCCACTGCATTCTCTGCTGAATGTCGAGAAGTTGCTTTTTTCTTTCATGATCTGCTATACTTGATGTAACATTCTTGTTGTGTTTAGCACCTCTGTTCACTTTGTTAGTCTTTCTGTTCTAGCAGTGTGAGATTAGAATGCATTTGATTAGTAACTGTGTTTAAGCGTATTAAGAAAAGAAGACAGAACAAGATAACACGTGTGACAGGGCTGTTCGCCTGATAAGAACTGAGGCTTCCCCGTTCCCACTTCCAGTCTGCGTTTTCTGGAACCGGAAACGGAATGGGGGCTGCTGGGAGCTTGCTTCAGCATGTTTATTGATTTAACATATACATACATTACTTATTGATTTAACATACATATATATAAACATTACACTTGAGTAACTTACAGGAATAGTTTACCACTAATATCCTTAGCTAAAGAACCCCACTACCATAGTTTTGAGACCAGATATTATCTTATACTAGTTTAATAATGCCAACGAAAAATGACGGCTGTGTTTAAAAAATGTTATAATTGCATTGTACTTGAAATATCAAAAACATTATCTTCTTCTGCATTTTTAATCGCCACTACCAAAAGTTTAGGTTATTCATGTTTTAAATTTGATCTATTTGGTGGAAATAGTCTCTTCTCTGAGAGCATTCCATGGTTTGGTCACTCGATTGGAGAAGAAATTCTTTCTCAGCCCAGTGGATGTTGATACCTGGAGTATTTTTACTATATCCTCAGTTTTAGTAGATAATGATGCAATAAACATGCATTTGTCTGGACACAGAGAGCAATGACACTTTTGTTCTAAGGTGTAGATCTTATTTTGAATACGATAGATCAGCAACCGATCAGCACAGTTACAGTGGGATACCAACGTCTTTAGATTGAGTTTACTCAACTTCTCTGTAGATGCATCTGAAGAGTAGATGGGTATTGTTTAAACCTGTGACTTTAACACTCACTGCATCCTGGTAGTTGTTGTCGCTCAGGGTTATCTTTCTGGAGTTGTAGTTATTGCTGTACATATATATATATATATATGTACCTCATGTATTGGGTGCGTCAAGATCACTGGTATGTTGTGTAAATCTTGTGGAATTTGACCGTGTTTGGGTTTAATTTCATTTAACAGGATCATATTATATAATAAAATCCTTTGGTTTAGAAGAAAATTAATTTTCTATTAAAAAAAGTGGTAGGGGTGTACTCATTTATAGGCGATAATGTATATATACAAGCAGTCACAGAAAGTTAATTTTCTTCTAAACCAAACATAGCAGGATTTTATTGTATAATGTAATCCTGTTAAATGAAATTAAAACCATTTAGATATGCCAACTGTTTTAATTCCTGAAGCTTAGAGAGAAGTGAATTGTCTGTGGTTGTATAGTAGAGAGATGGTTTGATGGTTGTGGCAACAGCTAGTGGGTGGTAGTTTGCTGTTATGCCTTTTTATTAATCACTGCTACCAAAGGTTTAGGTTATTCATGTGTGCGCACATTTATATATATCTATCTATGTATCCGGACTTTTCCCAATCCTAACCGTTCATTGAAATTTTGCGCGCACGCACACACACACACACTCTCTCCTCAATGAGTAGGGAAAATGTTTTTTTTTGTTTTTTGAAAATTGCCCCCATAACAGGTTTTTAGAGGGGGCTTCAATTTTATCTATCTATATATCTGGATTTTGCCAAGCCCTAACTGTTCATAGTAGAAACTTGAAATTTTGTACACACTCTCCCCTCAATGAGTAGGGAAAATGCGCTTTTTTGTTTTTTGAAAATTCCCTTCCGAAATAGGGTTTTAATGGGGGTTCAATATGCAATGTAAGTTTATGCTAAATTGGTCACTAGTTTGTGCCCGCTTGTTTTTTTGAAAATTCAGACCTTTATTTAGTGATCACAGTCCAACAAAGGGCGAAAGAAGTAATCTATTCATTAATCACCCCTTTTTCCAACTTTTTAATTGATCACCTCCAACACAGCATATATGGGTGGCAGTGATTCATAATTTCCCTTGGAATGCGACTCTTGTTTATGTTCAACTAGAATGAACCCGGATTTTTTACACATTTGCAAATAAATAAATAAGGGAGATTATCCTACAATTAACATTTAGTAGTTATCTCCTTTGACAAACGTTACATACAAAAATATAGACATACACGTGATGTATTAAGTAGATGAGTTATAATTAATGACCCTCACCTACCTAGCATTTGTATCTGACCAATATTCCTCACGTATGCAACCAACTTCTCTATTCCCTCAACTATTTACTCTGCCTCATATTAGAGATTTGCCTCTCGCATGTAGCTTAATGAAACCCCAATCTCTTTTCTGGGATTGAACCACTGAACAGGCAACCTTAATCCAATTCTCTAGCCACTGAGCCACCACTGGTTATGGTGCATCAAGGTTTTAGGATAATCTCCATTTACTGGCTTATCTGACCAGATTAAAAGATTAGAAATCCCCAGATGGTTTTAAATTCATGAGGATTACACAGAGACAAGAATCTCAAGGACACAAACAAGCTAGCCATATAAGGTGCTAAAAGACTTATTGAATGTTCCCAAATGTGTTTAGCGAAACATATATACGAGCCATGGACAAACTGCGGCCATTTTGACTTTCTGAATAGCACACTTAATTCCATGAGGAAAATAATGTTTTATTAAAATTTCATCTGAGAAACAGGGAACCTTTTTTGAAGAAATGAGAAAATTCCAGGATAAGTGGACAAATGATTACTTCTTTGTAAAGAACAGACTAATATGTCTAATATGTTCTGAATCCCACTCTTTAAAGAATTTAACGTTAAGCGCCATTACACAACTAAACATTCCGAGTATGAGAAATTTAAATGAGATATCAGAAAGCTTAAAATTGAAACACTAAAGAAACAGATCAGTAGCCTAAATACACTTTTTTCTAAAAGGCAAACAGAGCTCAGCGAAATGGTGCATGCAAGCTATGTTGTTAACAAAAAAGGTTCCTAACATTCTAAAAATTATTCTGACGGTGAATTTATGGCCGGGTTATGATTAGCAATATCTCATGCGGCCCGCTGCTCGCAAAAAGGGTGCCCATGCCTTATATAGACCTTATAGGTTACTTATGTCAAGGAAGATAATAAAGTCAGTATTCTTTACTTGGCTACGCTTGAGTCTGAAGCAAAAAAAAAGTACCTTCCGATGTTTTGGATTGGGACAATCACAAAAATCTTTTGCAGTGTTACCTGAAACAATAACCATGCCGAAGAATTCAGTCATTAAAATAATGACACAGTGATCCGGATTTTAACTTTAATTTCATAAATTTAAATTTTAAATTTAATTCAATCCACTTGAATGTTACCTGAAACAATAATCATGCTGAAGAATTCAGTCATATAAAAAAATGACACAGCAATCTGGATTTTAACTCTAATTTCATAATTTTTCATAATTTTTCTTTTAAAATTTTAATTTAAAATTGAATCAAATCCACCTGAATGTTACCTGAAACAATAACCATGCTGAAGAATTCAGTCATATTAAAATAATGATACAGTGTTCCCAATTTTAATTTTAATTTCATAATTTTTTCTAATTTGAATTATTTTATTGATTTTTTTAATTAATTTTGCTAGCTTTTATTTCAATTTATAAAAACAAAATTTTTAATAATTGCTGTCACGTGACATTTTAAAATTGAAAGTTTAAATTTTAAATTTAATCCAATCCACCTGAAAAATGTGTTTTTCCTATGTAAATTATTGTTTGTTTTGTAAAAAGTTGAAAATGAAAGAGAATTTAATGAATATGATGGAATTATCTTCAACACGGCAATTGTTTTGGGTAACACCTCTAGAAAAAACTCTAAATGAAAAGAATTTGTTTTTAAATACATGTAAAACTTTTTTAAAAGTAACCCAACGCCGGTCGAGTTGCAGGGTTGCAAATTTTAGATATTTTTTCAATTTTTAAATTGTGTAAATCACTCCCAAATTCAAATATAGAACATCTAAATCGGCAACACTGGACTCCGAAATACTAAAAAGTTTTTTTTAACAAAACATTGAAATTGGCAACTGTTGAATAATGCCAGTATTTCTTCTTGTCGATGTGAGGGGGAGAGACATCTCGTCTTTGGGTTGTACATTTATGGGAGTGAACATTCTGAGGCGGGGAAATAAACTTGAAGAAAAGCTTGCCCACGTGGCGGGAGAGAAAGACGACAAAATTCATTATTTTCAATTGAAAATATTGGTTCTTTTATTCCCGTTGATAGCTTCGATTCCGGGCCAGTTGCGGATCACTTGAGGTATTAAATTCTGTTTCAGTTAAAATTCTAAAAGAGTTAAATTACCGAAAGACTGGCAGTGATGGTAGAAGTTCAAATTAGATTTCTTCCTTTCTCTCTCTTCCCTCACCCCGAACGGGCGAAGGAGCCAAGCTCTCTGCTGGTTCGACCCGTTGCTCCTGTATGTCAGATTCTAACTGATCTAAGACTGTCACCCGATTTGAAATCCATGTCCTAAAAAAACCCGACGAAGCTGATTGGTCGGACATATTTTCTTTGTAACATTATCATCTTTGAAGGTTGAGTTAGAGGAAAAGTTCACGCGCCTCAAAATAATTTGTCTCGACCGAAATACTTATGTAAAGAAGATTGGCACGTGCCTAAAAGAAAAGAATCATATAAAACAGCGGTGGGCAAACTTTTCTCCCCAAGGGAGGGGGGGGGGCACATGGAACATCTGTAAGGTCTCTACCGGGCAGAATTCGACAAAAAACTAAATTTACTAAAAAATATAATTTATTTTCACATAAACAGCCTCATGTATGGTGGTTTGTTTTACAGTTTGTTGTTGTTTTAAACTTCTCAACATGTTATTTTTGCTGGAGTTCACTTTCTGATAAATGATTTCCAAACTTACTGTGCTTAGCTTGAAAATGTCTCTTCAAATTATACTCCTTAAAAACAGCAACACTCTCATGGCATATTAGGCACACTGCTTTACTTCCAACATTTGTAAAAAAAATACTTGTACATCCATTTTTTGTTAAACATACAGCATTCATTTTCAATTCTCTGTTTTTTGGTACTGTTTTTAGCATTCACTGTTAGGATAACAAACTTTGAAATAAGATATATTAAAAAACTTTACAATAATACTCCGTCCTTCGCTATCATACTTTTCTGTTTACAACATGGCTGTGAAATCTCATTGTAGTTTCATTAGGCGCTTTATTCTATGCAAGAAATATCTGGGATCACACAAATTGACATCACCATGCAAGAACATTCACACGCTGCACAAATAAGTTCTGCAAGCCGTATGTGGCCTGCAGGCCATAGTTTGTCCACCCCTGATATAAAGTGTTATAAACTATGATGATGTTGAAACGATCGTGGATAGAGAAGAGTTAAGCTTATTTAAAATGATGAGGTAGTTAAGTAGTAATGGGGAGAGACGAAGGTCTGAGCCCTAGGTGTCTAAGGGAAACTAGCTGAGAGAGATTAGTTACTATACGCATGGAGTTTACAAAATGCGTTTGTCGGTTGAGGCAAGAGAGATGTGTTTGACATCGATCGCGCTGTTGACATAACACTGCTTGCTCTCGTGGTATGTGACTAACAAACTACTGTAGTATTAGCTTGCAGAGAAAGATGAGTGGAAAGAATGCTGGACGATAGGTTTGTCCCTGAAGATAGCCAAGCCGTCAATTGAAGCGAAGTTGAGGCAGACATATGTGGTTCGCCGAAGAGATTGTTTGGCTGAGGCAACAGAGGAGAAAGCGATGTCTGGCTGGAAGGAGGGTGTTTTTGCCGGGCAAGAGGGATGGAGAGAAACTGGTATAGGGAAGTAAGCTGTAAGAAAAAGGTTTTACGTGTAACACACGGACTGAAAAGTGAGGGTGGTAAAGTTTGGAGATTCGAGCCTGTTATTTATAGTAGCCGCGATCAGCAGCAGCCGGCCTGTGACGTCGGCCGAAAAATAGAAGTCCTCAGTTTCGTATTTCATGGCATGGAGCCATTATGGATACAGTCGGCCGTAACAATGACTTTGATCTCATTGTTTTAGCTTTCCTAATCCTAGGTGAATAAACTTTACAAAGAAAAAGGGTTACGTACCGGAATCATTAACATTGTCATCTTTGAAGTTCATACAATGAGAAATCTATTGGGGTTGTTTATTTCCGCTCAGTCCACCCCTGATAACGATTCAGTTGAATATTTTTTTAAAAAATGTGATAAAAGATCTTATTTTTTCAACTCGACCAGTGGTCAAGAAAGCTGAGTAACTTACTGTAATAGAATGGAATGGAGATAACGCTTGGTTTGTCCATCTGGAGAAATGGCCCTTTGACGAACAAAGGAAATATAAACAAAAGAAAGGATACAGGATAATCTTGTTTCCCCAAGATTTAAAAAATTGGTGCAAGAAAGACAAAGGAAAGATTTTATGAAAATCCTGTTTCCCCGGGATTTGAATTCGGCGCAGAGAAGAAGGAAAAAAGGAAGAAGACAGCAGTAGTAGCGCTGGGAGCGCTGGAGTAGGACAGAGAGACGAAAGCCTGCTACTCGCAGCTAGCGGACGGAGGTGGTGGAAAAATACGGTTGGTGTTTTGACCTGACGATTGGGAGACTCGTCTCGGTTGTACGGACACGATTGTCTTATCATCGAGTAGATATAGGCTCTCCTTTTTCTTTCTTTTGCTGTGGAAAAGAACTGTGGACCAAATCAACATTTTCAACCATTTGAACATTTTGAAACCAACTTTTTGATTTTCCTCAACCGGACTATTTTCTCTCCCCAGAATATTTCCTGTTTAATATTTTTATTGCCCACCAAAAACCCCCTGAGGTTGTTTATCTGTACGTACACATTATTTTTCCTTCCTGTCTCGGTGTATAATTTGTTGTTTGACCTTACCACGCGATATACCACGACAGGTGTGTGGGCTTGAAAGCATATGCGCTGTGACACTTACATACCCAAGAGAGAGAGTTGACTCAACTGAGTTGAGTGGTGGAGTTAAATCTCACAGGCTGCATGTAACTATTTATTGCATTAGAAAGAATAATAATGAAAGAATGTATGGACTGTTGAGGTGCATTGTATTACAACTGGGCAATTTTACATTTTAGTCAACCATTACATTTTCGTCATTTTAAACCATTTGCAACTTGGTTTCACTTGTTGACCGGAGTGTGTGAGTGCAAAAATACATATGTGTCCATTACATATTGTTTAATTATTTTATGAATTATCTTTTTCAATTAGTGATAGAATTGATTGATATGGCAAATTAAATGACTATCATGGATTTATAACAGGTCTTATTCAAATATTTTTTTATAATTGACAGTTATATTAATTTTTAATGGAACATGAAAAATTTACTTATTTGAATGTGAATTTTTAAGATATATTTCTTGAGAATGTATAGTTGTATACTTTACCCATTTTTTCATATTAAAAATGCTAAAACATGAAAAATATATACTGTTGAAAAATATATTGCATGGGGACTATGCTATGGGTGTCTGTCGTCAATTTTCTCAATTGGATAACTTTGTTATTCTTTAATATATTTCAATGAAATGTTGTATGTAGGCTTGTAGAGAGATTCTACCTGGAGTGTGGCGAATTATGGCCGATCCGAATGTTTGTTTACATTTTATAAGCAACAACGTTTTTGTTTACAATTGGGAAAATCTCTCAAATCTTGACCGAATTTGTTGAAATTTGGCTATAATGTTGACAAAAGCAGATGAATTCAAAAATAGTGAGTTACAGTCGATCTGATTGTTTACATTTTATATGTCAATAACCAAATGTCAACAAGCTAGACCGATTAAAATGAAGGTTCTTGGGCATCTAATTACTGAAAATATATAATGTTTTTAAGAATTTTATGGTTTGAATAAAAAAACAATCGTATTAACAGTCCTAATAAACAACTAATTGCCACTCTCTATTCCAACTGTTTTCTGCCAGGGACCTTTATACTTTTAAGATTTTTTTAGTAGTATTAAAAAGGTAGGAATAGATGCAGATACTCACTGTAAGATGTGCATACAGAGCAAACTCATGCTACAGAGAACACTAAGAACAACAAACAGAGGCCAATGCCAATGCTACAAATACCAGATACACCACCACCCTAGTATTAGAGAAAGATTTTTGACATCAAGATCCTGTTCATACTGGAACTCCCTTTTAGACGAAACAGTAAACTCTGTTTCTGTTAACATGTTCAAACCAACCTATCAAAAGAAACTAGCTTACCACACAAATATAAACATTTCTAAAATATGCACACTTTAAATGCCAACCCCATTACATCTCTTAGATGTATCTTAAGTACTCTTTGTGTTAAATACTTTATGATAAGTAGACCAATTTTCAAGCTTTTATCTACAAAAATAACAAAACCAACAAATGTTAAAATTGGGTGAAAAACATTAATGTGTTTTTAAATAAATGTAACCAGCCTGTAAGATTTTTTTAAAAAGTAACTCATCCACCAGTCAAGTTACAGGGAAAGTGTACTCGCCCCAAAATAAATAAACAGGGCATAACACACTCTATAACAGATCAGTATACAGCACATCATTCGTAGGTCTGAAATCTTTGTAGTTATAATCTCATTATTTATAGATATGTTATCTGTTACACGTGTCATTGTTGATTAGCATATTATAAATATACATTATCTAAGGTAAACTTAATCTGTAGTTTTACATCTTTAGTATAGATCATTCATTAGCAACTCTCACAGACTTTTAGCAAAAAGTGTCACTTAAACATCTGTAACTTGAAATCTATCGTAATAATAATCTTTGTGTTATTAATAAAAGAAAGATTATCGAAAATGATCAATTAAACATTATTTCTGTAGAGAATATAAAACCACAGATAACTGGGTTTGAAAACTTGTTTACTTTTGCTTTCGGTGAACTAGTAGAATTTGAATTGGGAAATTTTAGCCCAATTTACACACACATTTCAAAATTTCACCAAAAATATGCTAATGGGTCAATTTCAATATAAATTTAGGGATGTATTCAATTTTGAATGAATTTTCTTATGGGATGGGTATTTTGTAAGAAAATCGTTTGGAAATCTTTTCTTCAAATCAACAGCGCCCCCTATTTTAATTTTATAAAACCTCAATAAAACATCATTTGGATTCCAACAATATTACATTCTATAAAGATAATTCCCCAGAGAAGTTAAATCCATTAGAATTTTATTCAATCCAGCTCCCTGTTCATTTTAAATTGGCTTTGAATTGGAAAATAAAAAATGCAAAAAAACTAAAATATTTTCTGTTTAAAAAGTTTTTTGTTTGTTTTTTTTTTTATTAAAATACAGTGTACACTTTTTGTTTATTGTTTTTTTAAATATCAGCTGGGTATTGTTTTATTAGGATTTTTTAAAAATGTCATTAAATTATTAATGTTTATGCTTATTGGATTCTCATGAAACATTACTATCAGAAAGAATGGTGTTCTACTTATCAATAAATATAAAGTTTTTTAAAAAGAATTTTGATTATTTATTACATAAATGTGATTTACCTCCTCTGGCATTTATGAGTAGGTGTTGACAAAATTTTGATGGGCTGTTGACATTTCCTGTCATCCATTAAAAATGTAAAATTAAAAACAAAACACGCATTAACATGGATGTGGTAGAGGAAGGTAAAGACTATTACTTGACCTTTGAACTGTCTTCACCTGTAAACGACCCTCCAGGTATATAAATGCATTTTTCATTTAGTTTTCAGTGGAAAGTAAGCAATATTTTCCCAAAATCCAGCCAATTAATTATTAAATTAACTAATTTTCTTTTCGAATCAAATTTCTCTGAGGTCGATTTTATTCTTGAAAGAATTTTAAAACTGAACTTCTTCTGGTGACAGATCCATCAATAATGGTGGAATCGATTAAAAAAAAAACGTAAGCACAGCCTTAATCTGCTCAGAAATCCTCTCGGAGTACGCAAAAATATTTTTTCTTTTTTTTACAACTTTATGCCATTTTCTTGCAGTTATAACCCAAATTAAACTTTCAAAGAAGATATTTAATTATTTCAATACATTTTAAAAGACTTTAAATATAGTCCATGAGAGTTGCTATCATTTATTAAAGAATTTTACATAAAAAATTATGTTAGTATTATTGTAAATATTGTCAAAATACCCAATTGAAGTTATCAGTACTGAAACTTACTGGGGCTTCACTCCTTCAGCTATAGTAGATAAGTGTTTTTTATCAGCCTCCCCACGATGGCAAATTTGACACAAGCAAATTTGACACACGGTCGGATTTGGGTGGGGTCCTGCACGTTAACATCCAGGCAGGGGGGGGGGTCCTAAATCCCCATGACTAGAGACCTGAGGGGGGAGAATCCCAAGTCCCTGTCACTGAGACAAATGCCATGAGGACCAGGATTGTGATACTTCCCTGGAAAGCTAGTTAAGTGTAAGGTGAGCATGAACGAAGACCCCACACTTAGACTAGCACACCCAATTCACCCACATTGGGGTGACCACAGAGGTCGACCACCCAACCGAAGTGCAATGGAAGGGCCTCGCTCTGGGAGAACAGATGTACTGATATTCCGTTCTCCTGTCTCAAAGTGGGAAGCTATTATAGCAATCGTGGCACCCCAAGGCCAGCCCTGATTGGCACTATGTAAATCACTGCCATTCAAGAGCCATCTACCTTGATATACTCTAAACAGCCAATCATGAAGGGGGACACAACTGCTATTGACTTATAAAATATTGTTCAGCCAGATATGCCTGTATCCGGCTAGATATCCGGTAAAATCTGAATCCGGATAAATATCAAAAACCCACATCCAGTTCATCGCTAATACATACCATATTATAATCATAGAGAGGTATTAATATATCTGATTGTGTAATGTTCCACTAGAAATAATGAAATCCTGCTACATTTGGTTTATATGAAAATTAGGGTGTACTCATTTATGGCGACACTATATGTAGCTTAGTTAATTATAGCAGGAACTGTTTTATAATCATTGCTACCCCCTAGTATGGCAGGAACTGTTTTATAATCGTTACTAACCTCGAGTGTTGTTGGAACTGTTTTTGAATCGTTACTAGCCTCGAGTGTGGCTGGAACTGTTTTTGAATCGTTACTAGCCTCGGGTGTGGCTGGAACTGTGTTTTAGTTACTAGCCTCGAATGTGGCTGGGACTGTTTTTGAATCGTTACTAGCCTCGAGTGTGGCTGGAACTGTTTCATAATCGTTACTAGCCTCGAGTGTGGCAGGAACTGTTTCATAATCATTACTAGCCTCGAATGTGGCAGGAACTGTTTTTTAATCATTACTAGCCTAGAGTGTGGCAGGAACTGTTTCACAAAATCAACCTTTTATTCGCACTGTGATAAGCTAACATGATATGCCATGTTTAATAATATATTTTATTTATTATTGTATCTTTTATAGGACTATCTTACTATTTTACCAAAATTTACATCTTAAACCAACTTGTCATAAAATGGTTTAATCTAAGGTATCAGTTGTGTATACAAAAAACAAAAATAACTAGCAACCCAAGGGAAATTATGAATCACTGCCACCCATATATGCTGTGTTGGGGGTGATCAATGAATAAGTTACTTCTCTCACCTTTAATTGGGCAATTATAACTAAAAACAGTCTGACTTTTTCAAAAAATAAGCGAACAAAGACTTGTGTGCAGGGCTATGTCCTGGTCAATAGAGAGCCTTACCCATTCTCACTTCCAGCCCTCGTTTTTGGGATCGGAAACAAAATGGGGGCCGTTGGGGGCTTGCTTCAGCATTTTTATTTATTTTAAGCATAAACATTAATACATACATATATAAACATTACAGAGGTATCAATGGACTAAGATGGAATTGATAGAATTTGGGTGCAGATCCAAAATATTTTTACAGTTACTTTCCCTGCATCATAGCTATATATGAACTGATTTTCATTCAATTTTTAATTACAATGTAAATAATGTAATAATAAATAAATAATCTTATTATAATTCACTAAATGACCGTTGATCTGTGTCTGTAAATGAGCGCCTAGATACTAGATATAAATCTAGATAATTATAAATGAAATCTAGATGATTCTGGATAATTTTATGAAATTTTGTAGGTTTTTTTTCTAACAAACTGAAAATATTTTGCTAAGAGATTTTTTGGGGGGCAACTGGGACCTCTCGCAAAGTGAAATTTCATTTAAAAGAGTCCTTCGCTGTGAGAGGTATCACTGTATCAGGTAAAGTATGGAGCATACTTGACAGACGTTTCCCATTTTTTTTTTATAAGATGAAGTATTATAAATCATTATTATTTTAAATTTTTTGAAGTCTCATGGCTAAATTGGTATAGCAGGCCAGGTTAAACGGTGTTTCCCCATGGCTAGGGGATGTGGGTTCGAATCCCACCTGAGGCTTATTCTTTATTTTCCGATCAACGCTATTTGCTCACTGCCGGTGGGTAATTGGTCTGAGCAAAAGTTGCGATAAAAAGCAACTAATAAAATTAAGATGAAGGTAAAAAGTAGTCATAAACATTTTAAATAATAATGTTTTATAATACTTCATCTAATAAAAATAAAAAAAACGGAGAAATGTATTAAATACTGTAAACAAACGACCGTAAGCAAGGATAGGTTTAACTGATTGATTGATTTGTTTAGTGGCATATCAACCCTTGATGGGTCATTTAATGCCGAAATCTGTTTGATATTCCCAAAAAGTAGAGACTTGTGACTTTGGTGAAAGGTTATTTTTTTTTTAACTAGAGTTTTGCAATTTTGGTGAAAGGTTATTTTCTTTTTAAATAGAGTCTTGCGACGTTGGTTAAAGGTTACTGTTTTTTTAACTAGTCTTGCGACTTTGGTGAAAAAAACAGGTGGCCCCTGCAGGGTATGCAGTAAGCATATTCTAGGCCCCAGCCGACAAGGCCAAAAGATAGGTTTATGGGTATTATTCAAGCTTCTGCGACTGACTTAATTGGTAAAGCAGGCCAGGCTAAACGGTGCTTCCCCATGTCTAGGGGAGGTGGGTTTGAATCACACCCGAGACTTATTCTTTATTTTCCGATCAACTGCTGGGCGGATAATATGTCTGAGCGAAAGTTGCAATAAAAAGCAACTGATAAAATTAAGTTGAAGGTAAAAAGTAGTCATAAAAATTTAAAATAATAATGATACTTGATAGACATTTGCAGGAAATTCAATGCGCTGAGATTTTTCTTACCTGCTGGATTCTTGTAAAATAAGCAGTTGTTGGCACAGTTGCTGCGTAGTGGATCTGTTGCACGTGTACCACAGGGACAGAGAGAAGGCACGGGGACACACAGTTTGTTACATTTCTCTTCAAGTAACTCTATCAAAGCAAGCAATTTCCTGTTGATTCAAAAAAATTATTTTGTTACATTTCCTTTCACGTAACTATCAAAGCAAGCAATTTCCTTTTGATTAAAAAAATTATTTTATTACATTTCTCTTCAAGTAACTATCAAAGCAAGCAATTTCCAGTTGATTAAAAAAAATTATTTTATTACATTTCTCTTCAAGTAACTATCAAAGCAAGCAATTTCCAGTTGATTCAAAAAAATTATTTTGTTACATTTCTCTTCAAGTAGCTCAAAGCCAGCAATTTCCTGTTTTAGCCACTAACCCACTGTACCTAGTCATTGCATTTCCTGGACTACATTCAAATTAATCTACATAGAACCTAATGCATGCAAGCTGCTCATTTAACCAATTGGGAGTGGCGGATGAGATATCTCACAAGAAATGTCCTAGGTCTTCAAGCAGTGAATTTGATTGCGATTCAAGATAGTGATATGGATAATGATTCAGGACAGTTTGTAGATATTTATGAAAGCAATGATTTTCCTGGAGTGGCTAAAAAGATATTTCACATGTAAATTCTTTTGTATTATTGCCCTGGAGCGGCTGACGAGATATTCCATGAGAATTTCTTTGTCCTAGGTTATTACCGCTGTGAATCTTATTGATTCAAGACAATTCACAGGTGATAAAGCCAGTGAAAGCAATGATTGTCCTGGCATGGCTGATGAGATATTTTGCCAACATGACATCACACACTGGCATTGATAGTATTAAAAAGAAACCTCAAACCTTATACACTAAAATGTTTTTTT
>VCCN01006353.1:919209-930064 GCA_006491835.1 Architeuthis dux | reverse complement strand
TTTTTTTTTTTTTTTTTTTTGTCATCAGAGGAGATACAAACTGAGAGGGTGGCACAGGAAATGATGTTTTGGCAAGGATATACAGCTGCTGGAAGGGTGGGGGCATTTTGTTCCCATAAGTGGAGAACAGATTCAAGTTTGCAGAATGATGCAAGACAAAAGTTATTTTGTAGCAAATGTTAGAATCTAGAGACATTGATCGAGTTGAAACTGCAATCAGGCCAATATGTGGCATGTGTTTCTGGCAGATTGGAACTGATCAGTGGTAGAGTGCTTGCCTCCAGTTTGGTAGGTCATGGGTTCAATCCATAGCCAAATCATACCAAAGACTTTAAAAATGGTACTCAATGCCTCTCTGCTCAGCACTCGGTATAAAGAGTAGGATTGAGGAAGCCTGGCGAGGGATGGGTTCCCATCAAGCTATCTGGCCCAAGTCCTACCCATAAATGGGTACTTCAACAACACGTTACAGGGGACAGAAAAGCTTGTACTATGGGATCAAGAACCAAGTTTGTGAAGACCAAAAAGATGCATATATTACATTTTATGCACCCTCATGGGCCAAAGAGACAGTTTTACTGGCAATCTACGCAACACTGTTGCTGCCCAGCCAACAGGCGTGGCACCTAGGCAATGGGATACCAATTTCTCTGCAATCAAAACTAAATATGCATTTTTGTTATAAATATCATCTTTAATATTTATAAATAAAAGAAATGGACCAGGCAGGATTGCAAATAAATAAAATTCCAAATTTGTGATGTCATTAAACACAATTTTAATGCTATATTAGGACCAGTAATGGAAATTGGTTTTTGGAACTAGGTATACAGTAAGGTTGGGTTTTAGGAACTAGGTATCGGGTAAAGTCTCCATTAGTAGACATTGAACATACAAAAAACCTGGAAATTGAAGTAGGTATACGCTGTACTCCCGCATACCCCCTCCATTTCCACTGATTAGAACATAAAGGATTGAGTGCCCACAAAACTAAAACTACCCCAAGTATTATTAAATGTGCACTTTTCATTTGGTTTTGTTAGAAAATGATGCAGCTTGTCTCGCATGTTCATGTTTGCTTTTTACAAATGATACATTTTGGTCATTTTTTTTAATTAGGGCCATTTTTGAGACCTTGTATCTCAGGATCTACAAAAACTAGAAAGATCCAAACTTGTGACATTTTGTATTTTAACACTACTTTCTTCATTGCCAGACAGAGCTCACAAGGTGTGTCAGCTCCTGAGTTATAATTACTTTAAAATGGCTTCCTGGAAATACTGAACTTTGGAGCCCACTTTGACATCTTTTTCTTAAAAGATATTTTCTAGAGCTATGCTGATAACATTGTCAATCTACATAAAAAGTTGACCCTGACAACAAATTTTCAGCATGGTAGAAGCTTCTAGTATAGAATGATCGCCAGTTGAAAATGGAAGAAATAATTTGATTAGCACTACTGAAGAGTAGTCCTTGTTCTTGGATCCATATTGAGCTAAAATTTTTACAGGACTCCATTTCAGACCCAAAAGAACCTGTGACCAAAGTTAGAGCAAAATTGGAGATGGTTGAGTGGGACATTTTCCCAAAATTGGTCCACTTGACATGGAATGACCCTATAGAATTTAAATGCAGGACAGATAGAATTACCATTGCTAAAATAGGATTGAAGGCACTTGTTTTTAATTTTAATTACTCGAGGTTTTTGTTTTTTCTTGCATGAATGGCTTGTTAACAAATTGCCATTGACTTGTGGCAATGATTTTGTCCTTATACTCTTGAAATTTGATATTCTAGAATTATTTTTAGCACAACAGATGTTTCTATCTTTTAGATATTTTCAGCTGTTACATCTGTGTCTTAGCTAAATAGTTTGTCTTTTTAAAGAACCTTTTTTTTTTTTTTTTTTTTTTTTTTAATCAGATTTAATTAAGTGGATAATGTATTCTCTCTTCTCAACTTGTTTAATTTTTAACTTGATTTATTAAAGCCTCCATTTTCATCAGTGTTTACTTTCTAATTAGGTTGTTTCGTATGAAATGTTTTTTTTTTTTGTTTTTTTTTTTTCCCCTTTCGTCCTTTTTAATAGTATATAAGCAACAAAACTAAATATTTGATCAAAATAAGACCCATTTGAAGCAATAACCTTTTTCAAATGATCCTCTAATGATATGCCATCTAAAATTCTTTAGATTTAGTTCAATAAAAGTATGAATTGTGCTTCCCTATTATTAAACCTTTTTGTTACGGATATGAAGTTTAAAATGCTTGAAAAGATGATAATCTGTAGGAGAAATGTCAAGTGAATATGGAGGATGCTGCAAGACTTCATATCCCGATTCTCTAAGCTTAGGGACAGTCAGCTGAGAGGTGTAGGGTTTGGAGCACTGTCATGGGGCATTTCATTCAGTTCATGTGGGACCCATTTTTCCAACTTGTTAACCTTTCCTGTTGCCTTGATGACGTGACATGGTTGTTATATTGAAATCCTAAAGTCTCCAGAAAGTGCTCGAATCATGGGTCGTCTTCCACTGCTGTTGATAATTCTTCATTAAGAAGAGGTTTGGCCTCTCACTCGAGGTTTATTGGTATCCATATTTCTGGATCTAAACCTATTGAACCAATACAGGACAGTTCGCACTGTAGTAGTGTTCCCTCCAAATACTTTATTGATTATCAGCAGCTTGAGCAGCATTATGTATTAATTGGAAATTATAACCTCTTTGGTAGAAACCAATGCTTTTAAGGGCTCAAATCTCAAATAATAAATTATATCTATTTATACTGAGTCTGCAAAAAATGCAGTTGCATTAGTAAATCTCTTAGCATTGTTCTGTATGATGTAAAAGAAAAATCATATGTAAAAACCTATTCTATAAAACGATGATTATCTAATTTTTTAACAGAAAATGCATGAATGAGTCTCCTGTATATTTACATGAGTATGTGTAGGTATATTTTATGTCTTATCGGTTCTGGCATTGATTGACATGATATTGAAATTGGTATATTTTTTCCTATCATGAGCTATCAGTTGAATTTGATGGAATAAAATGGATTACAAATGTTCTTAGTCATTTTGTAATGAGTTGTACAGAAATTAGTGAAACGTAATGACTTTTTTTTTTTTTTTTATCTTTGTATTTAATGTAGTTAAAGGTCACAGTGCACATTTTGCAGTGCCTCATTGGAAGCTGATTGCAAAAGTGTAACGAGCAACTTTGATATGCTGGTATTTATTTTCATGCCAAAAAAACTAATTTTAGCTTCACATCTGTCTGTATTTGTTTATTGACTAAATAGGTGTTTCTGGATGTTCCTTAGGTAAATGTTACTAGCACTGCTCTTGGTGGCTGATGTTTGCTTATATTAAACACTATAAGTTCTACAAGAATTGTATCTACTCTTCAGTTTTTTCAAGTAGATTAAAACGATTTTCAAAGTTTACAATTAAAGCAAAACATCTTGTGTTAAAGTGAATCTGATATACTGCACCTGGTTTCTGAATTTATCTTTTAGGGATGGTGAAGAAACATTCATCAAAGTGACATAAACTATATGCAGATGAATAGAATGCCTTTTAAGCAGGATGTCATTTCAAACCACTGCAGTGGGTCCCAGAATGTCTATAAGATTTAGCTGACAAAATAGTCGGCTCAAAAAACAAAAGGAATTGACTCCGGCCTCAAACAGTGCTCTTATTATAAGTAACAAAGGCAGATAAATTGCCATGGTGGCTACAACAAAAAGTTTATAATATAGTATCTTCTATTCTGACAACATAAAATGCAACCATGTCATTTTCTTGATACAATATGCCAAAGAATTTATTATTTTTATTAGTTGAAATATTATGAATCATTATTTTTATGTCTACTTTTTACCTTCATCTTAATTAGTTGCTTTTTATTGCAACTTTTGCTCAGACGATTACTCTTCAGCGGTGTGAGAACAGCCTCGATTTGAAAATGAAGAATAAACCTTACAACACTGTTTACTCACTGCCAAAGGGTAATTGATCGAAGCAAACAATAAATTTAGATGAAGGTTAAAAAAAAAAATACTTTTAAAATAACAATGATCCAAAGAATTTATCGCCCTATTTTTGAATGTGGATGTATATAATAGAATTGTTTAGTCATTTAAATCCATTTAATGATTGTTTGTTCTAAAATCTTAAAGGATGCTGTATATGGTCCACCCCAGTATTCTTTATTTTCAATCCTATGAATTTCTGGTCAATATATACAGCATCCTTTAAAACAACAAAGAAAATTCAGGATTATCTTGACGAGCATGTAGTAAAATAGAACTATTAAAATATCAAAGCAAATATGTGATAATTTAAATTTAGACGTCACCTACTAGTATTTTTATATAGGTGGGACATTAGAGATGGGTGTGAAAGAACACTAAAATGACTAAAACCAGGTACAGGTGAACACAAATCGTTCAGTTTCATTTGACTGTTAGCTTGGGTGTGATGGGGGATTGAACACAGAATGCTAAGGTAACAAATGTTTGGAGAATATTGATCGTAGCGTCCATTACATAGTAATAGCTAATTGTCTCATTTGGGAATATAGTTGGTTTCGTCTAAACACATAAAAGCTGATTCTGTTGAGGCCTCGCATTTGCAATCAGATCCAAGACTTGGAAGATACATAAATAAGTTTAGTAAAAATCTTTTTTGGAAATGCATTTTGTATGAAAAAATCTTATCTTTTCTATTTTAAAAAGAATTTGACTATTTTAAATTTTGGTATTATAAACTCCTTTTTGTGGTAGCCACCATTGCAATTTATCTGCATTTGTTATTAATTCCACTGAGTAAGTGCACTGTTTGAGTCCAGAGTCAATTCCTTTTGTTTTTGACAGCTAAATCAGTGTCTTATAGACATTCTGGACCCCTTTGTAGCTGTTGCAGTGGTTTGAAATGACTTTCTGCTAAAAGGCATTCTATTTATTTGCATACAGTTTCCATTTTGGTCTGATGGCTAAGAGATTGCAGAAAAATTTTGAGATTTGTATATCCTACCTGAAACCTATTTTATATACAAGACTGTCATTGATAAATACCATCCCTCAAATAAATATACATTTTTCTTAGGTTATTTTGCATTTTGACTTCAACTCGGACAATTTTCAACAGGATGTTAAAAGTTCAAAGCCTCGTCCTGTAATGATTGGGCAGAAAATGGCTAAAAATGGTTTATTTATTCAAATGTTTATAGTGCCTTTACTTGTGGGCAGATTGTGAAAATTGGCAGTATTGCAAGAAAGACTTGTGCGTTTTAGGATTTTCGGCCATGTTTGTTTACGTGCGGCCTCTATGCTCTTTAGGACTTCAAGAGTTAAGTTGTCTCTTCTCATTCTAAAATAAGTTATTAACTTAGATTCTTGGTTTCCATTCAGGTGTTTGTAAGAAACTCTTTTTCCTTTTCTTAAATTTTAAGATAGAAATGGTTGGTGCAAATTTTTCTTTGAATAAAAAGCTTAAACTTTTTTAAAAAAATCCATAAGCCTCTGACACTGGCATCGCATACAATTTAATTGATCTGCACAGTCTCTTATATAATATTATATTTTATCCTTGATTTTTAACTCCTGTAGTGTACTAAGTGATATCTACTGAACATCTTGGTGCAGTCATGCGACTGTCAATTTGCCTACCCAGAATCCCACATAATGTTCCTTCAAGTAGAAATGGGTTTGGGTTCTTATGGGTTAAATTTGACTAGTTTTTACCTTCATCCTAATTTTAGTTGTTTTTATACAACTTATTAATTCGGGCCAGTGTTTCTATGGCAATGAATAACAGCGCAATCGGAAATAAAGAGTAAGCCTTCGGTGAGAATCGAACTCAAACCCTCATTGCCAGAGGGAGACTAGTTTACGCCTAGCTGCTTTTACCAATCGGCCACAAAGACTTCATGGATTAGCAGAAGCTAACCGAATTAATAAGTTGTATAACAACTAAGATTAGGATGATGGTAAAAACTAATCAAATTTAATAAATAAAAAAAGTGGTGTTATAATACTTCATCTAATAACAATAAAGATTAAGCTTAAACTTAGCAGGCTAAAAAAGCAATCTTTTTGTTTTGTAAGGATTTTGTGAATTACTAAAAAGCTATTCAGTCAGCAACCTGTTTACATCTCTTTTCTTTAACAGTGTTAAATTATAAATGTGGTGCTTTGTGATCATTTCTGTTAGTGAAATACATCAGCTTGATTGATATTTTGGGGGTATTGATTTAATGATTGAAAACAAAACTAATCCAATCCTTTTATTTTTCAGCTTCGGTTGAACAGTATAAAGAAACTGTCCACCATAGCTTTAGCTCTTGGAGTGGACAGAACAAGGACTGAACTAATTCCATTTCTAACTGGTGAGTTGTTGTTATGGATCTCTCTCTCTGTATCTGTCTCTGTCTCTGTGTGTAAAATGATATTTATATTTTCAGGGTTGTATTTTTTCTATAGTTGCTATTGTCCCTTTTAATATTTATTGAAGCTTGAATACTAGGCTTTCACTTAAATATATCTAGCTTAAAATTTGATCTTTTTACTTTTAATCTTGTAAGATCCAATACTTAGTGTAATCTATAAATATAACTGTAATTCAAAATGACAAGATAACATTATTTTGTAGTTTTTATTTTATTTTATTTTTTTTTTAATTGGAGAAGATTACAAAATTGATTAGTCCGTTCATTTGGAATTGACTTTCTTTGTAGGTTTGGTAGATTTCTGTGAATCTTTTAAGGAAGCAAATACTAATGACTGTAATCACCAGTGATGATCTCTGTTTTCAATAAGGACATGATGGAAATCTTTATCAGTCTTTCTGATAAAGCATTTACATTGAAAAGTAAAATTTGTATTGTTATAATCCACATTATACTAAATAATCATTAGTACTTTAACCTAAAAATATTTTAGATATCAAAACAACCTTTTTGTATATTAAACTAGACTTAATTACAAGATTTTTCAGTTTTCTGTAAAAGATTTTTGTTTATGATTAAGTGATCATATATGGTGCCTCACCCAAAAAGTGAACAAAAATATAAAAACTTTAGACCCAATTTAAGTGATCATATATAGTCACTTGCCCCATAAAGGGTTAATGAAGTCGTTCCAATGGTGTGGCAGGAAGATTCAAGGACAAAAACATTTAAATGTTCATATATAATAACCCATTGAAGTTTCTCGATTTCATGTCATCTCAAAGTGCAGCGTAGTATATGTTGTTGCATTTATTGTGCAAGATACATATATAGTATATTTTTGGAATGGATCATGTTTTTACATAGCTGCCTTGTTTTATACTTTCTGGATGTCCCATGATCATATAAAGCCCTTGCGCACTTAGTGTTTTCTTTTAATATATTTCTTATCCGTAAAATTGTTATAAAACGCAATTTTTATTCCTAGTGTCGCCCAGAGTAAAAAAAGAACCACTGACTTAACGTTTTGTAGTTTCATTAGCTTTAAACAAAAACTTGCATTTGCTATTCTGATAAGTTATTTAAAATGTTCTTCCATAATGTAAATAAAAAAGGAAGCTCCCTTCTATTTGCATATGTGTAGTTTCCCTTTTGGTCTAAAGCGGGGGGGCGGGGGTCTCCAAACATTTTAGTATATAATTATATATCAACATTGGGTGGCCCTGTCGGCTGGGGCCTAGAATACGCTGACTGCATCCCCTGCAAAATAAACAAGAAAGAAAAAACCTACCAAATATTCAATAGACCCACCTCAGCATTTATCGACCCCTTGGATAGTCCCAATGACCCCACCCCAGGGGTCAATATCTACCACTTGGCGACCACTGATCTAATTATTACATATGAAATCAAATAATGATAATTTTATATCCGACAGAATATGATAATTATAAAGACCTCTTAATTCGTTGAACCGATGCTGAGTAAATATGTTCCCAACTAAATAAATGTCTTTATAATTATCATTATTACATATACATTGCACTTTGTGTTACTTTCTGCGGAAACCCTTGCTTTTACATCCATTTTCTATGTCTTATCGCGATAACTAGAAGTACCTACTTATGAAGTGTTCTAAAATTAGCTCTTAGTTTAATGTGGCTAAAAGAGAATACTCGTGAAATGTTTGGGGCCAAAGATACACAAGCATCTACGAGTTATATAATCATGAAAATCCTCCTTGTGCATTCATATATAGGGTTATTTCCACATAATAATCCTGTGTTGTTGGTGAACAAAGGTTGTTTTGTTTCTTTCCCAATAACTTGCATCTAATTGCCTGGCTTGGCCATCCAGTTTAATGAGGTCCATTCTCCTAACTTCAGTCTGCTGCTGCCAACTGCCTAGCAATTAACGTATTGTTATCAGTTAGTGTCCACTTGTAAATTGCAATTTTGGAAGCTTCAATCTAATACAGCATCTGATGCTCTTTCATACCGGTTGTCTGACTCTGAAAAATAGAATTGATCTGAATGTGTCAATTTGCGCATGAGCTTTCCTTTGTTGTCTTTGTAATTAACCCTTCAGGCGCCAAGTTTCTGAGTCCAATTTCGTAAATTTGACTCTGTTGAAGGGCTATAGAGGGCAGGGCTCGAAATTAACGTCATCCCGAGGACGGTAAAAATGTGTTCGTGGTTGAACAGATATCTTCCCCCTGGGACGAAATGATTTTATAAAAAAACCTTTAATCTCTTCTCTCCCATTTAATTGGGAACATATTTGCTCAGCGCCATTTCTCAACTAATTAAGATGTCTTTATAATTATCAGGGTTAAAATTATTTTTCAGGGCGGTGGTGAAAAAAGTCTGGCGCCCTGATAGGTAGAATGGTTCATAATAGAAGGTTGCTATAGAGAAATGAAACGATTAGTATGGCACAAGGTTTATGTTGGGGAAAACCTATCTAATTTGCGTATGATGTAATCAGGTGGCGGCCATCTTAAATTGTATAATTTATTTTTTATGGTACAACTTTCTTACCATTTTACAAAAAACCACACACTTTTTACTTTGTATTTACGGCAAAAATTTGATTAGACCCTGCACAGTATTTTACTTCAGAATTATGTGCACCACCTATTGGTCATACGCACAACAGATTTCTGGACATATTTTTATACATATCATCTGACTGGTGGGGTCGCAATTTGGCGACAGCAGCGCTTGAAGGGTTAATGTGCTTTTTTTTTTTTTTTTTTTTTTTTTTTTTTTTTTCTTTTTTTTTTTTTTTCCATCTGTTCATCTCCTCAATAAAACAGTTTTTAGTGAATTTTTTTTATTCTTTTGCCTACAGAAAATGAGTCTGTTGAAAAAGAAAACTTTTTTTTTTTTTTTTTTTTAAATCTAACTTCTACAAGTTCTTTCAAATTTGATTTCTGAGTTAGGTTTTTTAAAAATCTTCCAAATTAAGTTTTTCTTTAAAAAAGAAATTAATTTGGAAGATTTTTATTTTTTTCCTTCTTTAAACATGACATTTAATTATTTTAAAAAACAAACAAAAAAAAAACTTTGTTAATTTTGAAAGTTAAATCTTTTACAGGCTAGATTCGTTCTCTCTTCTCTCTCTCCTGCAAATTATTCTAATCTGGCATGTTTTCAGTGGTGGATATTCCCTTTTCAGCTCCAGTCCATCTCATCACATGTTGCACATCTTTTCTTTCTCACTTCCTTCTGCAAATCTGTCCAATAAACTCTAAGGCTCTGTATGGTTTTTTTCTATCAAACTCTTGAGTCTCTCAATATTCTGTAGTCTTCTTAGCACATCCTTGTCCTGTAGATGATTCTTATGTTGCTGTCCTTGTGTTTTTTCATGCTGCATCAGAGAAAAGTTTTCCCACAGGTACGACCATTTCTCATCCACAAAAAAAAATTAAAAAGCCCAGCCTTGATCAACATTTTCTTTTAACCTTTTTCTCTCCACCTTTTTCTCTCTCCCCCTTTCTCTCTCCTTGCTCTCTGGTGTACAGCTAGTTTATCATCAAAATTCGCTCCCCTTTTCCTTCCTACTTGACTTTTAACAACAACCTCCAAATACCAAACTAACGGTAGGAGGATAGTCCCCCCACGTTACAGTTACCCAAAGTATTTGTTTTTGTTGTAGAGAGCTGCTCACAGCAAAAGAAAATTAAATTTTTTCTTTTTTTTTTTTTTTTTTTTTTTCCACTGTAACAAAAACAATCCTCACCTAATTCAGGGGAGTAAACTCTTCACTGTTTGTCTGTCCCATCACGTTAAACCAAACCGATATATAAAATTAGCATTTCCCTACCGTGACTTGAAAGCACAACCGAGTGATCAGTAGGCAGGTCTCTTAACGACTGAGCCAAACTGACAAGTCTTTCATATCTATTTGTTACAAATACGTGTGGGAGTGGAGTTTGACCCTACTGCAGCCATGCTTGTTTCCTATCTTTCTCTCTTTCTCGCTTCCATTAATCTTTCTCTGAATCTTCAATAATTGATCCAAATGTCAGTGTTTTCATCCCAACATTTCAGTTATCTTTCCCTCCTGCAATTGAACGCATGTTTGCTATTGAGAAATTACTAGATTTTTGGAAAAGGATTCAGGAATATGTTGTTTCAAAGCTGAAGCTCTGTGTTGTGTTAGTGTAGTAGATCTTTTAGTATTAGAATCTGTCAGTATTTGGAAATTATGGAATGATTTGAGAAGGCAGAGTATTCATATCATTAGCTTGGTTTAGAATGAGAATTGTTTTGTGTTGTTTTGGGGGGGAGGGGGCCGACGTTCCCTCTATTTTTATATATTTTTTCTTCTTTTCTCTCTATCTAGTCAGTGTGCACAAATCTTATTGTGCAATTTTTTTTTTTTTTTTTTTTTTTTTT
>VCCN01006353.1:906032-917882 GCA_006491835.1 Architeuthis dux | reverse complement strand
TTTTTTTTTTTTTTTTTTTTTACACTCTTCTCAAAACAGAACATGAATGAAAATATTCATGCTTTTTACTATGGTGTGAAGCATTTTATTTTTTCTCAGCAAACAATGAAATTTTTATTTATCCCATAGATTTAATTATGGGGTGACCTAATGTTTTGCGATATCCTCTTACGGGTTCCCCGTTTAGCTAAGTCTGTATTTCTTGAGATGACAGTGTCGAATTCCTAGTTTCCTTTGCATATGTCAGCTTAGTGATCCTTGCAAGTTTCAAGTCTGATCGAAACCAGGACTTTATTCTTACAAGTTTTTATGACCACCCCCTTGGTCTGCTCAATTAGCTGCTGAGTGCACAGGGAAATTTGTCCTAATGAAGAGTTTTTTCACACTCTTCGCTTATACCAGGAATTGAACCTAGGACCTCCTGCGTATGAGGCAGATATGCTAACCCTTACACTATCCGAACGGACTTCATTTAATGCTTGAATTTAGGGAAGTAGTTTTACAGTTTCTTAATATTATACTCTTCTTGATTATTAGTGCATTTAAAAAAAGTTGTGATCAGACCGTAACTGTCTGAAACTAGTGTTCATATTTAGGCTGCCATCTGCTTACCATTCTTATTAGGTGATATCATAAAAAGAATCTGTCGGGATATTCTTTTTGTTTGACTCTAAAATACAGTTAATGACTTTGTTTTTCTATTGTCAAAGTTTATTTCTCTTACACAATTACAAATTGTCAAGTTATTATTTGAAAACTTAAATGTGTCGAAGCAATGAGAATAGATCATTGTTCTTCTATGAAAAAATAGGCCAATTTCATGGAGTTATTTAATATCATAAGTAATGTGGTCATACTTTTTAAGATTTAAAGCCTTGAGTACATATGTGTATAAAATGCGGGTGGTGAGAACTGATGGTTCTATCCTAGGTGTGACTTTATGAAGGCAGTAAACAAACTTTGTACTTTTTTTTTTTTTTTTTTTTTTTTTTTTAATTTCTTTCTAATTTTCCATGGGTCAGTCTTTTTTGCATGCATATTTTGTCATGACATTGACAGCAGCATTACCTTTCTTCTCATTCCAAAAAGGTTGTGTATACCTGATATAAATATCCAGTCCATTTTTGTTTAGAATATTAGATATATTTCCTGTTTTCTTTGTTTTATGCATCAATATTTCTGTACAAAACCTTTTGTGTTTGACTTTTTATTTGTCTCCTTGCTGAATGAGTAATATTCCTACTGTGCAATTCAGAACTGAATCGGTTCAAATGTTTTTGTGTTGTAACTCTGGTAGATTTAGGTATTACCATATTTTGCGGCATATAAAACACACTGTTAGGTTTTTGGTAATATTCATTCTAAAATTGTCTGGATCGTTAAATTAAGGTGATTTGTAGATCCCAGGCTTGACCCCAAGCTTGGTCTTCACTTTAACCCATAAGAACCCGGACCCATTTCTACTTGAAGGAAAATTGGGTGAGACATAAAACGGACCAAATGGACCACATTTCTTATATCAATTTGTTCAAGAAATCTGGTCAGATGAGGTTAAATGTAATATTGGACATGTTATGAAAGCATTAGAATTGTTAAATAAGATAAGTTTTAACTCTTTAGTGACAAATAGCACCTTTTTAAAAAAACTTCTATTTCTCTTCCACGTGGAACCCAGGCAAATGACTCTTTTTAAAATGGAATTCTGGGTAGGTAAATTGGCCCACAATCACGTGACTGCACCAGTATGTTCAGTACATGTCACTTAGTACAATCAAGGATAACATTGTATGTGTCACGATGGGTTCTTATGGGATAAAGGGCGCAGTGGGGTGGAGCGTCTTATGTGCTGCAAAATACAGTGAATAATCAAATAATTTATTTTTTCCACCAGGAGGAATTAAGTGTTTTACTTGCTTTCAATTTTGCAGACACCATTTATGATGAAGATGAAGTCCTTTTGGCTCTGGCAGAACAACTTGGTATATTCACACCTTTGGTTGGAGGTTCTGAATATGTCCATTGTCTGTTGGTAAGTAATTTCTATTCTCATATCTCCCTCAGCCTGCTATTTGTTTAATTATTTATACTAGGCCAGTGCCCATTCTGAAAGTGCATGTTTTAGTGTGTGCAGCAGCCTGCCATACTTGTCATGTCAAATTTTCTGTCAGTTGTACGAAACTACAGCTTCACAGTATTTTGGTTACTTCTCTTCAGTGTTGCCAATTTAGATATTTTATATCTAAATTTAGATATTCTGAAGAGCGGAAGTCAATAGAGATAATTAAACTATGAATATCTGTAAATGTTTTTATTTAGATTTTTAAAAACTTTATTGCTAAGATGAATTAACTAACCCTGAGTACCAGACATTGACTCAATTATTTATTTTGAAATGACTAGATCTGATTAAAGTCCTAATGTTGCTGTTTACTTGGCTTGCATTCATTTTTAAAAAAATCAATATAAATAATCTTTGCCATCTGTTACCAACAGTAGAACTTCAATGAAATGATTTTTCAAAAACTGAAGATGCACAGGTTGTAATCTGTAAACATCTCTGAATTTTTTAAGAATAATTGAAATTATTAGGTTGTTCGGAAAATAATGGCTGAATTGATACGATGCATAACTCTGTTTTTTTGTCTGGTGCCTGCCTTAAACATGCAAACTATTTGAAAAAAATCTTTTATTTATTAGATTTCTTGAACCAGATTCCAAAAACTTCAAACTCAACATTGCACTGCCTTGTGTGTTGGCTAATATATCTGGCAAATGTCAACTCAGTACAATGGCCAGTTGTCATAAATCGTGCTGTGTATATATATACACACTTCAATTGTAGTTAGATTGAATGTTATCAAATCACTAGAGGGCATATTGTTAGCAACAAATAATTACTATAATCTTCAGTGATCATCTTCACTTAGACTGGAGATATTTTCAATTTCAAGGAGGCCATGTTGCTGTTATCTTGGAAATTCAATTATGCTTACATAAGTCTCATCTTCCTCATCGGGTTCGGCCAGATCAGAAGTGATTTTAGGTCTTGCAGGCAAAGACCAATATAAAAAATAAAATGAACCCATGATCATACGGTGCTTTGTTGTTGTTTTTTTTTTTTTTTTGTTTTTTTTTCCCCACTATAGGAGTATATACTATCGATCAATAAGAACTATGATCTTTTGGAGGTGGGTATATATTGTGGTTCAAATTTTATATATAAAAATAGAACAGCAGGAATGCATAATGTTAAAACATTTTACCTATAAAACCTCATTGTTTTTTGTTTTTGAGGCCACTACAAAAATGAGACTTTTGCTCTATTTTTCAAAATTTTATTGTTCACTAGCCTAATATAAAGAAAACAAAGTATCTTTGTATGCAACGTCACATTTTCAATGAGGTTGGCAGGCCAGATGAAATAAGGCTGATCTATAATATAAATTTAAATCTTTTCGTTATAGAAAGAAAGCAAAACGGATTACGATTTGTCATGTACTTTGACTCCTTTACCTCATAATCTGATAAGGTTTTTATATTTTATGTAATGGCTTTTTTAAACTTCCCACTTTTAAAAACAGATCCGTCATCTTATGTGATAAGTGATACTAAAAATAGTTTGAAGGCTAGATTGGGATATCTGTTATGGTTTAGGTAAACAAATTTTTTTTTTTTTTTTTTTTTTTCCTGATAATTTAAATTTTGTTTTACTGAATTTCAGATGATTTCTTATTCAGCATCTGAATCTGAGATTACTAGGCCTTTTTAATGAGGGCTTGATCAATAAAAATGGTTTACTTAACTCTTAACATCCTTTCTATGTCCTAAGTCCTGTAATGATTTAGCAGAAAATGGGTTTGTTCATTTAAATGTTTATAGTGCCTTTACTTGTGGGCAGATTGTTGTGAAAGTTGGCAGTATTGCAGGAAAGACTTGTGCGGCCTCCTACTCCAAGAGTTTTAATATTTACTGAAACTTTATATATTTCTTCTATCCAAACACAATTTCTATTGCATTTGACATCTCCTTTGTCACTTTGCTAGAGATGGATTTCCTGGTGTGTAATATTGCTAAGATGAATGTTTTAACTAACCCTGAGTACCAGACATTGACTCCATTATTTATCTTGAAATGACTAGATCTGATTAAAGTCCTAACGTTGCTGTTTACTTGCATTCATTTTTAAAAAAAATCAATATAAATGATCTTTGCCATCTGTTACCAACAGTAGAACTTCAATGAAATGAGGTTGTAATCTGTAAACATCTCTGAATTTTTAAAGAATTGAAATTATTAGGTTGTTCGGAAAATAATGGCTGAATTGAAACGATGCATAATTCTGTTTTTCGTCTGGTGCCTGCCTTAAACGTGCAAACTATTTGAAAAAAATCTTTTATTTATTAGATTTCTAGAGAACCAATTATTCCAAAAACTTCACTCAACACTGCACTTCCTTGTGTGTTGGCTAATATATCTGGCAAATATCAACTTAGTACAATGGCCAGTTGTCGTAAATCATGCTGTGCGCACACACACATGCACACTACTTCAATTGTAGTTAGATTGAATGTTATCAAATCACTAGAGGGCATATTGTTAACAAATAATTACTATAACTGTCACTGATCATCTTCATTTAGACTGGAGACATTTTCAATTTCAAGGAGGCCCTGTTGCTCTTATTTTGGAAATTCAATTATGCTTACATACGGTCTTCATCTATTATATTTGAAGAGAAGAAAAATTTTCTATAAAACAATGGTTAATCCTATCTACAGGGTATCCCTAAAGTCTGGACACATAGGAAATATCACTATTTATAATTAACTATATTGACGGAAATGTGGAGTTAATGCATCGGGTTCATGTGAATCTCGCAAAGCGCATTGAACTTTGCATCACAAATGGTGGAAAACGCATTGAAGATGTTGTTTATTAATATTTCAATTAAATAAAATGTTGTTCAAATTTTTTTTATTGAAAATATGTATTTTGCCTATGTGTCCAGACTTTAGGGACACCCTGTATAACTAGAGTAGAGAAATATAGAATATATTGCAGTATAACTGAATTGTATAATTAAAATCTGCTATTTTCAGAACAACCTAATAATGTCATGAGAAAAGATGGATTTTTGTTCTTCTGAAAGCAAATCCTGTGCTGCTATTGTTGTAAGCCTCTTTCTGAGTGAATTGTCCAATGTAATCATTCAGTTTCTCAATGTGACTCTGACACTTGATTGCATTGTTTGCAGTTATTTCTGACAGCTAAACAAGGTTTCCCTTTGTTAATATGCAGCCGACATTTGTGCTACACTTTCTCTTCTAAGGCATCTGTGCACTTTTGTTTAAAATGACCTTTTATCTAAAGAGAAATCAAGTTCTTTCTCATAGGTTGTTTTCTTTTTTTTCTTTTTCCCTTTTAGATTTCATTTATTTGATATCCACAATATTTTAACCAATTTAACAAACTAGTAGCAAATTATTTTATGTAAGTAAATATATGGATTGTCATTTATAAATAATAGTTGATCCCTGTGAAAAGAATTTGAGCTGGAATATTTTTTATTTAAAAAAAAAATTTACTGAACTCTTGTAAGTATCCATTGTTTCAAACATTGGCTAGATATTTTTATCGGCAAAATTGTTACCTCTAAACAAAAAAATCACTTCATTATATAGATGTATGAGAGTTGAATTGTTGTACTTAGTTACTGATTCTTTTAGTTCTTTGTTATTTAGCTTACCAAATCATTTAAGCTTAGTTTAGTAGGGCACCAGGTGAGTATCAAACAATTGGTCTGTGAGATCAACTTGCTAACCTTTGTGCCCAGTAGGCTCACAAAATTTATATAAATTTAAACATTGTAAGATTTCGTGCAAAGTCTAAATCTTTACGGATGTATTTGTACTTGCAGTGTGGTCATTATGGCTCTACTTGCATAATGCAAATGTCTTTATTGAAATTGTTCATTTCTTTTTGTGATATTAAATGCTTTAATATTTGAACCTCTTTTATCCGTTCAGAACCCACTGGAAAGTTTGGCTACTGTTGAAGAGACTGTGGTCAGGGACAAAGCTGTTGACTCTTTAAGAGCCATTGCTGCTCAGCACTCTCAAGCAGATTTGGAGAACTACTTTGTACCTCTTGTCAAACGACTGTCGGGAGGTGAGTTTATATTTGCTTCTATTTCTAAGTCCTATTGGTACACCATGTTTGAAAATGGGACACATTATTTGTCTTGATGTCATAAATGGCTGTATACATCTTTAGCACAATGAAAGGGAATATTGTGATGATCTACTTTGTCAGTGCACTAATGTAACTCCCCTGGTGTAAGTATAGTAAACAATTACACATGCCAATCAAACTTTGCTGCTTTTTTAATTTTTTTTTTTTTAATTTTTATTATTCATGATATAAGATTGAAGGTGAATCAATAAGTTCATAGCCTAATGCAGTTATTAGCTTAATCTGGATCTAAAATTTTCACTGTATAATGTTTAATTTATGTGATAGGTTCACCACTGAATTGCATTGACAAGGAGATTATGTTGAAAAATATTTGTTTTTTGTCAATTTCTGAGATGAGGAATTATTGTACACTGATTTACTTGGACTAGTGTCTTCGTCTTGGTTCAAGGGGTTCGGTTTGAAATTCTCAGGTTACCAACTACAAGAGCTGAAACCTTGTGACTATATCAACCAAGATGAGTACACTAAATCAGTATATCCTTATTATAATGGAAATTTGCTTAATATTTCTGTCACAAAGTCTCTCCCCAAAAATGTCTGCAAGGCTTTTGATATTTCACTCTAGATCAGTGGTTGGCAAATTTTTTTAGAAGGCAGTCCAGATTAGAAATGTTTTTATGTCTTGTGGGCCAAGCTGAATAATTTAATAAAAAAAAAAAAAAATAAAAAAAAAAAATGAATAATTATAATACAAGGAGGCTATGGCAACAGCTTGCTTTTTATTACTTTGTTTTTCATTAGAGAAGTATATATCTACATAAACTTCTGCATACTATTAATCAATCTTGGGGACAATGTTGGTTTGAATTGTGTCTATTAATAGAACAGCAGGAAAGCATAGTGTTAAATCATTTTTAGCTATGAGACCTTGATTCGTTTGAGGTCACTGCAAAAATTAAACTTTTTGGCCTTTCTTTATTTAAATTTTTTACATTTACTGCATTTATTTTGTTTTACTATTTATATAATCTAAAAATATTACATTTTAAAACTATATTCATCACATGATAAAATTGGTAAATAACTGAAGTTAACATTTATTTAGTATTAGAAATCATTAATTTTTATTAATACTATTTATGGTCATAGGCTCCATAAACCGCCTGAAGGGTGGGTATTTTCGGCTGGTAATAAATATTTTTAAAAATAAAATAAATAAAAAAAACGCTTATTGATGACTTATTGACCTACATCTATAAATTAGAAAACTTGAAATGAAACGCTTTTTTATTTGTATTATATACATGTTTGCCTGCCTCCTTTGGGGAATCTAACAGTTTTATCTTTGTTTCCGTTCAGGTGATTGGTTCACATCCCGAACCTCAGCCTGTGGCCTCTTCTCTGTGTGCTATCCTAGAGTATCTACCAGCGTTAAAGCTGACCTCCGCCAGTAAGTAACTCTTCTTCTTCGTCTCTTTGGTTTTTCGTCTTTCTTTTCGGCCTGAGTAAGTTGTGATAAAAAGCAATTAAAAAAATTAAGATGAAAGAAAATAGTCAAAATTGATAATGGTGAGGATGCTTCTTATTCTAATTCTTCTCATAACATTTTTTTTTTTTTTTTTTTTTTTCCTCCAGATGGAAATAAGGAGAAACATTAAAATAGTTTAATTTCTTGACTAGTTTTCTAATATTCCAAATGTAACACATCTTTATTTCCAAAAAAAACAACTTTGGCCTCTTGTTGCCATGTCTATCCATCATTTCAGTTACAGAACCTGATTGTCCAATCTTTGACTTTTCTGTCAAAGATTGGACAATCCTGTTTCTAATTTCTCTTAGTATTTTTATCATCATCCTCCTTTTTCTCACTAAATACTTATTCTCTGCTCACCCCCTTCTCTTTTTGTGCAGATGTTTTAAAACATTATGTGGAGATGATACTCCAATGGTGCGCAGGGCAGCTGCTGGCAAGCTGGGTGAGTTTGCAAAGGTAGCAGAGACAGAATACCTCAAGTCTGACTTGATCCCATTGTTCAACAGTCTGGCTCAAGATGAACAGGTACATTTATTTTTCTGTAGATCTTCTACAACTCTTAATTTTAAAACAAGGTAACAGAATTGAGTGTGAAAAATCGGATGCCTGTATCTAGTGGAATTGTTTTCCATGCTACTACTGAGACTTCAACAGCAGTAGTAGAAGTGATGTAAACGTAAATTCAGTCTGTTTGCTTTAGCTTGACAGAAACAAGCAAACAAAGTGACAATGGCTTTTATGTTATAAGATTACTATAAGTTCATATTGCAAGTCATATGGTAATATAATGTTCACACCTTTTTAGTCGGTTGCAAATATTCATTTTCTAGGATCAATCCTCAGCATTTTGACTTCAGTGAAAATCTAGAATAACCAGATTCTACTGTGATTTTTAATTTCTTTTGTATTTACTTAGATTTATTTTATTAGGATTAAATTAAATATACTTACATTATTTCAAAAGCGCTTTGTATATGCCAGGTTGTTTTTTGTTTTTTTTAATTTCTAATCAAGGATTTATATTGTTTTAATTTCCCATTTTACTGCAAAGAATTTATAATCAATGTTAAAGTGAACTTTGTACTGATTTCATATTCATATTGTTTTTTTTTTATGTTGAAAATTGCCTAAACAGCCGTAACATGTGCATCACAAGATGGAACTATGTTCAGAAAAAAGTTAATTTTAAGGTGTTTTTTTTTTTTTTTTAGGAGTTTAACATTTATAACGTCCTGAACATTAAAATTGGAAATAATTTTTCATTTTCATAGTTTATTGCTTTTTTAACTTTAAATTTGTTTAATTTTTATTTCTCTTCCTCCTCCTGCAGGATTCAGTGCGTCTTTTGGCTGTGGAAGCTTGCGTTGCCATCGCATCGTTGCTCAACGCTGAAGATGTTGAGCAACATGTGATGCCAACATTACGACAAGCAGCTGAAGACAAATCTTGGAGAGTACGTTACATGGTTGCCGATAAGTTTACTGATGTGAGTATCCAGTTGCCTTGGTCATCTTTTCACCTGTGCTGAATGCTAACAAAGAGCTACAAAATTAAACAAATCTTTATTTATTGTTTACTAGGGTAGTGCATGTTTGGAAGGGGCCGGACTTTATGGTGTGTTGAGCAGCATGCCATTGTTGTCATGTAAAATAATTTTCCATCCGTCGTACAAAACTACAGCTGCAAAGTATTTTGGTTACTTCTCTTCAGTATTGCCAATTTAGATATAAAATATCTAAATTTAGATAATTCTAAAGAGTGGAAGTCAACAGATTATTTATAGAAACTAAGATCTTTAATATTTTATACATTTTTATTAGATTTCTCAAACTGCTGATCCCCAAAACTCCAAACTTTACACTGCACTGCCTTATCTGGCGCATGTCAACGGCTAGTTGTCAAAGTAATCGCAGTGCATACAAACATATAGATTTCTTCAATTGTAGTTAGACCTGAACAAAAGTGCACTAATCTATCTCTTTTAGAACTGCATTTATAAAAAAACTTAACTGCTTGTACAGATTGAAAATCTTTTCCCTTTTTTTTTTTTTTTTTTTTTTTTTTTTTTTTTTTTTTTTGAGACTTTAGACTAGTGGTTCCCAACTTTTTCGAGTCATTCCCCACTTTTGTCAATAAGATTACTAGTATTCCCCTTCCATTTATTAAGTTACAACAAAGAATATCAAATAACTTTATTTTACATATAATCAGTCAGCTTCATACTAAGATTAGTTGAATTTTATAATTGTACAACTGCTTCTGTGTATTTGGTACTCAAAGCAGGAGAAAATAATTAGAACACATCATTTGAAATTCCAATTTATTACAAAAAGAATGAGAATTCTGCTATCGTAACTGATATACGCATCAAAGTTGATCTGTTGTTTCTTTGTTTTTTTTTTTTTTTTTTTTTTTTTTTTTTTTTTTTTTTGCTGCTAGTTCATCAATTTGTGGGTCTATTAGTGAGAAAGCACATCTTAAATCATTCTCAAATTGGAGATTATTTCGAGCCTTCGACTTGATAGAAGTGCAGAAAACCCTATCTCTAGACTGGACTTTGTTTTACCTAATAGCCTTATCCCCCCTCCCTGGTTGAACGTTTGAAAATAATAGCACAGTGCCATTCTCGTCACAATTCTATGGAAGAAACTTCGGCTAAACTATAAGAATAAACTCTAAATATATCATGACATACCCCTGCAGATTGATTCAAATCTTGAAAGAAGTTTGCAAGTTTATTATTTGACAGGATATTTGGGTTAGTATCTTCATCTTTGCTGTTATATTGTGTTTTTTTTACTTTTCTAATTGTTTTTATTTTCATCACTAAAATAAACTAATTCACCAAATCCCTGCACTCTCATAGTTGCAGAAATAAATGCTTTCCTCACAATTTTCAGATTCTTATTTTTATTAACTTGTTTTTTTCAGTTACAAAAAGCTGTTGGCCCTGAAATCACAAAGAATGACCTAGTGCTGGCTTTTCAAGGACTCTTAAAAGATTGTGAAGCTGAAGTCCGTGCTGCAGCTGCACACAAGGTTAAAGGTTAGTAATTTGCACTTATGATTAATATAGGTCACTGGAAGAAAGTTCTTTATTTCCCAAGAATAACAGAATTTATTGGTGCTCACCACTTAAATTTGAGGAAATAAACTGGCAAAAATTTCCAATGCCAAGTTTTGAAAGTTTTTCTTAGATAAAACAACTTGTATGTTAATAACATTTTAATGCTTTTAGTTCATTCTCTCATACATACAGAGGAAGCCATTTATTATGATCATGGATAATGTTCTCAAATGGTTATCAAAATCAGTCTGTCGCTTACATTAAATAAATAAATGAAGAAAATTTTAATTTTTTAAATTAAATTCTTTACAAATTTAAATTTAGTTGATGTTAATAAGTAAAAGTAATGTTGCTAGATCTTAGGCGTGGCTGCACTGAAATTTTTAATTTTTTTTTTTTTTTTTTTTTTTTTTTTTTTTAAATTAATTTTAAATGAAGTTGTTTATAACAATGAATGTAAATTGTTCCAATTTTTATATCCTTTGCTTAATGTTATCAGCCGGTTATTATCTAAAAGAACATGCTCCAGAGTGATCACAATAGGCAACTTTCTCTGTATATTTGACAAAGCATAACCTAGAACAATGCTGAATAATTGTTTTGTCTGTTAAAAATTTCTGTGTTTCCTGTTTGAATGTTTATTTTTATGTATTTAAGATAAGACTTATCTTATAACAGTTATCTTATCAAACTTGGCCATTGTTGCAGCATATCAATTTGATGTGTGCCATAAGATAACCCACCTCACCCATAGTTGAAAGTTTTGTATAAAAATCTTAAAGTATAAAGGTCCCTGTCAGAAAAAGGTTGAGGATGGGCCAGATGGTCTTTATCTCTCACAACTGATATAATATGGTAGGCTGAACTACCAAAGTCGTTTATTAGGACCGTTAACCACGTGTGTTTGTTTCAGTAATTGGGTGCCCAAGAATCTGTAACAATTTTCATTTTAATCGGTTCAATATGTTAACATATGGTTATTTACATATAAAATGTACACAATCGGATTGACCGTAACTCACCATTTTTTTTTTTTTTTTTTTTTTTTTTTTTT
>VCCN01006353.1:834245-852933 GCA_006491835.1 Architeuthis dux | reverse complement strand
ACACTCCCCTCAATTTTCAGTGTTAGCTTATGCTAAATTGTTCACTAGTTTGTGCCCACTTGTTTTTTTTTTTTTAAATTCAGACATTTTTAATTGATCACCCCCAACACAGCATATGTTGGTGGCATTATGTAATAGAGATTGGCCGATTACTGAGTGTTATGAGACCGATTTTTATTCTAATAGGAAAACTTTTTTATTTTCAAATATTTTTCTGTGTTCAAGTGAACAAAACATTATTTTTGATGCAAAAAAACCCAAAACATATCAGCCTTATATATTGGCCATCAGCCGCCTGGCTCTCTAAATATCGGCATCGGCCAAAACCCATATCTGTTGACCACTATTATGTAAGGGTTCATTTACTGTTTTATTTCTTGTTGGCTAGAAAAAATGACCAATATTTGAATTTAAAACAAATTTATAAATGAAAAACCATTAATATAGTGCAGCACTGAAATCAGTCAGAAACTGTAGTTATGGTGTTTTCAGGGATTAGCTCTGGTACTTGTTCATGAGTGGCTCTTCTCTGCATAATGCAAAAGACTGGCTTGGCCAAGAGTTGCTTAATACCTTTTTGGACCTGCTAATCTCAAATCTTTTTTGTTGTGTGGCATGAAGCCCCCATCCCCCATGAAAAGGGTGCTGTTTTTGTCCAAATAATCATCAGTGAATATTGGAAGAAAGTCCTTGTGCAGAATTGATCAATATTTTTTTTGTTTTGAATGGATATTCTTCAAATAATTCAGAAGCTTTAACCCTTAAATTCATAAACTCTTCAATGAATAGCTTGACAAATAGCACACACCCTCTCCTCAATGAGTAGGGAAAATATATTTTGTTTTTTTACCCCCCCCCCCTAGGTTTTTAGAGGGGGGTTTAATATGCAATGTAAGTTTATGTTAAATTAGTCACTAGTTTGTGCCTGCTTGTTTTTTGAAAACTTTTTTAGTGATCACAGCCCAACAAAAGTCGAAGTAACTTATTCATTGATTATCCCTTTTTCCAACTTTTTAATTGATCACCCCCAACACAGCAGTGATTCATAATTTCCTTTAGAATGCTAGTTTCTCTTGGGTTTGTATGTTAAATAATTGCCAATGAATCTTTCTTAAAAGTTAAATCTGCGTGAAATGATGTTTCTTGTCTTTGTACATCTACGGGGTCTGTTAGGAAAGTAGGTAAAAGTAAGTTAAAGCACCTGTCTCTTAGGAGACAACTCTCATTGGAGTATGATCAGCTGGTGACAAAGTCCTGGTTTACTTTGCATGCGTTAGCTTAGGGATCCTTGCACGTTTCAAATCTGGTTGAGACCAGGACTTTATTCTTACAAGTTTTTTTCATCGCCACCCCCACCTTGGCAGGATGTAAGTTCACTGAGGCGATAAAGGTGAGACACAACTCCCAATGGAGTATACACCTGGTGACGAAGACCCGGTTTCTGTTGCATGCGGCAGCTTAGTGATCCTTGCAAGTTTCAAATCGGGTCGACCACCCTCTTGGCAGGATGCAAGTCCACCTAAGGGATACCTCCACCCTAATCACACAGCTTAGAGTGTACTCAATTAGCTGCTGAATGAAGAGTTTTCCACACTCTTTGCTCATACCGGGAATCAAACCTATGTGTAAGTCAGACGAGCTAACCATTACACTATCGGAGTGGACTCTGTCCGGAAAGTATCCAGCCATTTAATATTAACAAAACAAATAGCCTACCTAGGGCAATGACACCTTAGTCCCCTTCAAAGTACTCCCCTTGGGAACTTGCACACTTACACTAGCGCCACTTTCACTTTAGGATTGCCATCAGCTGCCTCCTTGCATTCTCCTTAATCTTGTCCCTGATCTCTTTGGGAAAAGCCAGATGTTGCAGGTAGTCAAATCCGGACTGTAGGGGGCACTGCATGTGAAGAATGGGTAGGCTCAACCATTGAGAATGTGACGGTCACACAGTACACACTCGCACACAATGGCATCTCTCACTGCCGACTGAGTAACCCCACAGGAGAGTGTCTGTTCACAATGGCTTGGTGAGGTCTCCTCTGATGGGTTGGCAAGTTACATTGAGGCTGGGCAACTGGTCCTCGAGATATTCAAAATGGCTGGATACATTCTGGACAGACCTCATAGTTAAGTAGGAAGATCTTTAAATTGTACTATTCTTTGGTTTCTTTAACAAATATTACAAGCTGTCAACATTAACTTAGGTTTCTTCAGTTTTTATGTGGGTCTGGCTGGCTATGTATGTGTCATGTGTACAGGCCGCAACAATGGAGCTAGAGGGCTGAAAATTTAAACATTTACTCCTTGTTATGTCTGGAAAAAAACAAGTTTTATTTCTTTTTTTAAAAATTCCTGCCAAAAGACGGTCATGTGACGGTTTCTTTTGAGTGACTAACCAGACCCGTTTTAGTTAAGGGTTTAATTGCGGATTTTATATATCAATTATAAATTGAAATGCTAATCTGTTGGTGTAAGAGATTTATAGTTACACCTGTTAATATAAGATTAACCCTTGTATAGGGAATAAACAAAAGGATATTTTTTTAAGCATTTAATCAGTTCTGTTTGACTAATGTCCAGTAAGTAAGGGGATCAATTACTAATCCTTTAAACAATGGTATATCTGAAGAGTCTGGATGGTATGGGTAGGGAAAGCTATTGTTATAATATTTGTTTATTTCTTGCTAGTACGATTTATATATTTGTGAGTGTGGCTACCGTTCAAAATTAATATCATAGTTGGAACAATTTTAGCCTTAAAAAGGTTAATTTATAAAAAAAATAATTACAAACGGCAAATTTGATTAAAATAAAATGTTAATATTATTAGGGCAGTCAGGATGTTGAAAATGGCCTAAACAGCCGTAACATGTACATCAGATTGATTGTTTTGTTTAATGGCTCACCGACCCTTGGTGGGTCATTTAGTGCTGAATTCAGTAAGGGGGGGGGATCCCATGTTCCTCTGACTAAAGATTTGAGGGTGGAGAATCCCAAATCCCTGTCACTGAGACAAATGCCACGAGGACCAGGATAAGCTTGTCAGTGGTCAAAAGCTTCTCAGGACGAATCCCGAGCATGCTAATGGTGATCGCCTCCCGACCAGCTGGCCAAGATATCCTGTGCAACTTCTCCCAGGACAATACCCGAGCATGCCACAAGGAACCCTGAAGGGCCGTGGTTCTCTGAACTTCGAGGCCATGGCGGTTTCAAAGAACAGATATTACACTTTGATCTTAGCCAAACGGCCGGGAAGCCGTCGTTTACATCAGAAGGCATACACCTATATACAAGACGGAACTACGTTCATAAAAATGTTAATTTAAAAATTTAAAGTTTTTAAAAAATTTTTTGAAGTTTTGGAATTTTAATATTTTATAATGTCACGAACACTGAAATTGAAAATATTTTTTATTTTCATAGTTTATATTGTAAAATTAATTCTTTAGTGATTTATATGGATTTTTTTTGTGAAATTGTAAAAAAATTAACCCCCAAAATCTCCTAACCCTTGACCACATTATTGTGTTAATAGATTCTGTACAAATACAGTTACATCTTTGTCATTTCCTCTGTTCAAATTGCTTTATTTGCTGAAGAGAGAAAAAGACTTCTTAGGTTTTTTTGTTTTACAATTAGTAAATTCTCACTATTATTGTTGTTTCACCCTGCTTTATTGCTAAGTGACAAATGCTTATTACCTATGTATGACGTCAGTCATTAATGTGATTTCCATTCAAATATAAATAGACTATTTACCAGGTTGGTTCAATTACATATACAAACCTATTTTCTTCTCCCATGACATTGATATTAATACAACTGTCTGTACAATATTAGGGCACACACTCCCAAAAAATGATTTCTGCATGTATAATGTAGATATGAGTTAGCTTAGTTAAGCATTTTGAAGTTTGAGTATGAAAAAACGCTGTCTTGTGCATTGAATTTAGAAAAAAGATGGCCGCCTGTCTCCTAAGAGTTAACCATCTGCCACTTGAATCAATATCACGTCATTTTGTTAAGTTCAAAAAAAAGAAAAAAATAGGCTGAGAAATTGGGTTTTTATATACTTGAAATAGGCTTTTTTTGACAGCAGCTAATTGCGTCATTAAGCCAGCTTCGGTGTAGTTGGGTTGGGTTTAAACTAATAAGAGAAATGGTAGTTAAATCTGGTATGTCCGATATCAGAAGAAAGATTATTTTTTTAAATATTGATATTCTCTGATGTGACTCTTTCCACTTAGGCTGTTCCATACGATTGCCACTCTTACCGAGAGGAATTTTTTCTAACACTGGTGGAGGTCTGAATTTGTAGTTTATGGCTGTCTCCTCTGATTTTGTGGCAGATAGATGAAGTCAGCAATGAACATCAGTATCCACTCTATGTTACGGATTCTATAGACCTCTAGTAGGTCAGCACATTTTCTTCTGTATTCAAAGAGCCGCATGCAGCTCTTCTTATTCACAGATTCTTGACCCCGGATTAAAAACACAAAAAATTAGTGGCAAAAAAATATTGTTTCTATTTTTTTTTGACTTGGTTAATGTAGATCTTTACCAAAAAAATCCTTCCTCAAAATATTTATGGAATTTGGACAGCAGTGTCAATATCCACAAAACTTAGTTTGGCACTAACCTGCAATAATGGGCCACCCAGTTAGGATTGAACTCTCCAACAATGGATAGTGAGACTATCCTGTTAACTATTACTCTCTAGGATGGCAGTGCTACATTCATTATAGGAAGTGAAGTTGAAAACTCTTTTACTTCCTCTACAGTGTAAGATGGTTTTTACTACATTTGTCAGTGAGATACACAAGATAGATGTTTGTGTCTGTATTTTTAATAGGATTTACAGCTTTACAAAACCACCCATTTCATTTCGTTTTTACATCTGCCAATAAAGTTGAAGAGGTATATGTATTCGGTCAAGTCAGTCTTTCAGTCTGTCTGTCCACAATATCTTCAAAAGTTCTCAATGAATTTCAATGAAATGTTTTGGAAGGGGGCTATGGAAGCAGTGTTTAAATTTTGGAGTGGATCCAGGAATTTGTTTTCGATCTAGCAAAGTGGCAGAGGTATGCGCTCTCTAAGTGCTTTAGTTTCCTTATGGAATGCAGGAAGTTAATATTTAAGCACGTTTGTAAAACAACAGTTATGAAGTAGAATTGTTTTACTAAAATTGTTCCTTTCCCTGTGTGCATATGGAGAATTAATCATTTGGTACACAATCTGTTATCTGAAACCCGTGGGATCAGACACTTTTTGGAATTCAAAATTTTTCAGATTTGGGAATGACATCGATATTTGAATCGATAATGACAGATGCTTTTTCTGCTTTTCACTGTTACCCATAGGAAATCTAGCTCTTTCGGCCCTGACGGCTGGGGCCTAAAATACACTGACTGCATCCCCTACAGAGGGGTAAGACCCCTCCCAAACAGGAGCCACCTGTTTTTTCACCAAAGTCGCAAGACACTAGTTTAAAAAGAAATAACCTTTCATCAAAGTAGCAAGACTCTATTAGAAAAGAAATACCCTTTCACCAAAGTCGCATGACTCTATTAGAAAAGAAATACCCTTTCACCAAAGTCGCAAGACTCTATTAATAATCCCCCAAAACCTCCGACTTTGGGAATTTTAAACTGATTTCGGCATTAAATGACCCATCAAGGGTTGATATGCCGCTAAACAAATAAATCAATCTGTAGCTCTTATCATTTTCTGGCTTTGAAGTCAAACATTCACTAAATAATTTTTAGGATATTTTACTACAGATAAAATTTTCTGAAAAATAGTTTGGTTGTTTGTAGAAATCTTATGTTACTGATATCCACTCCTGATTATGCCATTAGATTGTTTTTTGATGTCTTTTTGTATATTACAGATGAATAGCTGATTAAATTTATTTATTTTTTCAGATGTCTTCTCTTAATTACTATGTGGCAATTAACACACTTATTCTGATAATTATCCAAATGAAAGTAATTGTATTTACTGAAAGCAGCCTTGTTAGAGATTATTTTTCTCTGTTCAATTCCTTATTAGTTTGTTACTAGTTTATGAAGCTGTTTTGTACTTACGATCATATGTTGACTTACACTCGACCGACTTACATCAATAAATATTTCTATAGAAATATAAAGAATGCTATCTTTAGATCAAGAACAACGGAGCCATTTTTTAAATCTAGCCACTTTTAGCCAGTCAAAATGGCCAAAGTGCATATATGCAAAGATTGTGCTAATTTTTTATTTTCTGTCTCCTAACCTGATTAAATGACTTCAAAATGGAATTGGATGTTGGTAATTTTGATCTGTATACTGTCCATGTCTGACCATTTATTTTTAGGCTGGAATATTAACTTTTATTTTTTGTCTTATTTTCTTTGTTCTCCCTCCCATCTCCTCCCAAAAATTGAATATAGCTTGAAGCTATCGTTATTTTGGGAGTATTTTGTTATTTTCTTAATTTCATAACCAAACAGGCTGACAAAAACTCAATGGTGCTAAGAATATGACAATAATTGAAGCAAAAGTGTTTCTGCACCTTTCCATGGAGCAATGTTTAGCTAGCTAGCTAGTCACAGACAGTTACTACTGTGGTGAGTATGATCCTCACATGGTGCCCTACAAAGCTAAGCTTAGTAAATATCTATAAAGAAACCATCTTATCCGAGCTAGTTGTGTATTTCACACTGATGTCTGGGTTTGAGTCTAGGTAAAAGTCAGGATTTCGACTGCTGATTTTTTAAGGTGGATAAACCCTTCCCCACTTGTATAAAACAATCTTCCTATCCAAACCCTATTTGCCCGATTGTCAAATTTAGTTTAGTAGTAAAAATACCGGAATACATTGAAGAGAGCGGTTTTGATGTAGTACGGTTATGGTATTGCTGTACAAATTAATGTAACTAAGTATAAGCTGAAAAAACAAACACATTAAATTATAATAAGACCTTGAACAGTACAGAAATTATTTTAACAAATCAACCGCACTCAAGGTATACCTGTATATATACCAACTGGTATCAAGGATTTTACAAGTATGCACCGGGTTCAGTTTAATAACTGCACAATGGATATGTCAGTTCAGATTTGACTCTCTGCCAGAAAGATTGTCTAGATTTTGTCTAAACCAAAATAAATAGGAAATCTTTTTTGTTTTTGTTGCTTTGTCCAATGAGTCATGGGTAAATACAAATATGGCAGTCATGTGTTAGTTTTGCATTAAGAATTTATAAATTTCTATTTAGAAGATCATTTTATTCATTTTTGGTCTGGCTAAAATTAAATTTATTTGCTGCTTTGATCGATTGGTTTTACGGCATATCAACAACCCTTGATGGATTATTTAATGGCAAAATCGTTTTTGTGCTAGAATTTTGCGACTTTGGTGAAAGGTTATTTTTTAAACTAGATTCTTGTGACTTTGGTGAAAGGTTATTTTTTAAATTTACAAAAAATATATAGTCTTGCAACTTTGGTGAGAGAACAGGTTGACTCTGTTTGGGAGATGCAGTCAGCATATTCTAGGCCCCAGCCAACATGGCTGTTATTTGCTGTATCTCATGATAAAGTAAAATGCTTAAATACACTAAAAGCGTTTTCTTTCCTTGAATATTTTCTTCTGAATCATAAAACCCACTTATTTCATATGCTGTCAAATATGTTTTTTTGTGTATGTGTTATTGACAACAGTTCTCTTAATGTTTTCTTAGCCTTTGTTGTTTTTAGTGACCATATTTCAGCCAGTGTTCCCCCTCAGCCCTTCCTTTGGTGTCTGTTACATTATGGAATGTCAAAACTTGATCCAAGGGACATATGTTTCCTTCGGAAGTGACATTTAATAGGAGGGGAAACACATGCACCCCCACCCACTCAGATAAAGATTTGACATTCTGAAAAGAAACAACACACTAGAGAAAAGTCTGACGGAATAGGGCTGAAATATTGAGATTCCTTTCTTTTTGTCCACTGAATTTAAAAGATTTTTTTTTTTTTCATTATTCCAAATAAACCAATATGTAATGATAACAAAGTATGTATGTATGCATAAGTTGTTAGTTTTTAGAAAAAATGTTTTACGGTTTTTCAAGAGGGGTTCTATTTATAATGTAACTGTATAGTAAACTGGACCGTTACTTTCAGTCTATTGTATGGAAGTGAAGCTTCGAAGCATGTTGTTACTTCCCTTGTGAAGGTTAACTAAGTTTCTTTGATATTTTAATGACAATTGTCCTGTGCAAAAAAACCTTAATGAAAGCACAGAAGCCTCACAAAGGAAGTAACTGAATACTTCAAAGCCTCACTTCCATACAACGGACGGAAAGTAATGGTCCCGTTTACCATACAGTTACATTGTAAATAGAACCCCCTCGTAAACCTTAAAAAACGTTTTTTTCTAAAAACTAACTTCTAGGAAAATTGTTAGGGTCTAACGGATTAAAAGCAAAAAAGATTTCCTTTGTTTTCAACGAGCCAATTCAAATGGTTCTTTGGACGATTGAACTCCTTGTTGTTTGTGTTGTAAACATGACGTTTCGGCAGATCCATTCTTCGTGTATAAAATGATGTAAATGTAAAAATGATGGGTTAAACAGAAGTTATGTTTAATGGGGATAACCCTTATAGCACAGGGCCCCGTCTGTGTCGGGTTTATGTTTGTTGAGAATGCATTAGCCAGACAAGTGCGGATTTCAACCTGATGTGGCTTCCACTTCTCAACAAGCCTAAATCCGACAAGACAAAGACACAGAAACACCTGGATCCTCTGCTATAAGGGTTATTTCCTTTAAACATAACATCTGTTTAACCCATCAACCTCGGATTTTACACTTGAAGTCCGAAGAATGGATCGGCTGAAATGTTGTTTACAACACAAATAACAAGGAGTTCAATCGTCTGAAGAACCATTTGAATTGGCCCAATTTGAATCTTAACTTGGTATTTGCAAGTTAATTTCATCCTTATAAATAAATACATTTATACTAAAAATATATACAGGTATACCTTGATTAGTGCAGTTAATTCTTTTTCCGTGCTGTTCAAGGCCTCATTTCCAGCTTATACTTAGTTACATTTGTTTGTACAGCAATACCTTAACTGTACTACATCAAAACCCACACTAATCAAGGTATTGCTGTACTGTTGTAATTTTTTATTTATTATATATACACAATACAAAAGTTGCAGTAATCTTCAGTCGGAATAGAAGTAGGAGTGGAGTTTGAACCTGCAGCAGCCAGGCTTGATTGAATTATTTTAGTATGGTTCGTCTGTTGAATGAGAGTATTGATTTAGCCACATTACCAGACTGAGTCAAGTTCAATATTATTTCTGTCTATTTATTTGCACAGTGATTGATTTGTTTTGCTATTGCAACTATTTTCCTTGTGCTGTACTGAGCCGAGCATAACACTGTCATAGAAGCAGCCCTTTATTCACGGCAGTACTTTTTATCCCTGCCACACATTAATGAAATATTTTGATGTAAAAATGATCCCTGCACACATGTTAATGAAATATTTTGATGCAAAATATTAATGAAAAGTGTAGCAGGTTCATGTTTGAGAACTAGTAGTATTAAGAAGTGACAGGGATAAAAAGTACTGCACCTATGATGGCTTGGTTCTGCAATTGCAACTATTTTCCTTGTGCTGAACTGAGCAAAGCATAACACTGCCATAGAAGTACCCCTTATTCTCTTGCTGTCAGTCAGCTATCGTGTTGATTGAGCAATGGAAAAACAATTTAGTTTTCCTTTTTATTTTTTATTTTAAATTTACAAAAGTTTTTTTATCAGTGATTCATGATGGTTACAAAAGTATTGATTCTTAGTAATGTTGGGTAATGCTGGTAGTATTTCTTCTTGCCGTGATTGTGAGGGAGATGTCTCGTTCCAGGGCTGCAGATTTACGGGAGGGAAATAAAATACTGGAAAAGGGGCTTGCCCATGTGGCGACAAAATTCGTTGAATTCCATTGAAAATATGGGTTCACTTTATTCCTGTGCTGAATCACTACCAGTGATGGTAGTAATTCAAAAATCAAGGCTTCTTCCTCCTCTCTCTCTCCTCCCTCACCCCTAACGGCCAGGGAGCCAAGCCTTCTCTGGTCCGACCTGTCGTTCCTAGGGATTCGGAACTAACTGATTCTAAACTGCCAGTGATTTTAAAATCATGGCAACCCTTAAAACCACCCTGGTTGGTTGAACGCATTTACCCACTTTCCAGTCTCGGTAACACGATATGGCCCTTTGGTCACATACGCCCCAAAACACGCGAACACACAACCAGAGTGCATTTCATTACTGTATGGCAAAATAGAAGACATATTTTATCAGCAACCCAAATTTCTTCCCTTTTGTTTTTTCAAAAAATTGTTCATTCAGGTCCTCTGCCATGTGTTGGATTCTGCGACAAATCGTATTATCTGACAAAGGCACCTTAGAAAGTAGTTTCCCAGCAGATTCACTAATCATAATATTTACCATATCTACAGCAGCTAATAGAATCAGATCTTCTGCTATGTATGGTATGAGGCTTTTTAGCTTTGGCAACTCTGTATGCCAGGTATGGGCAACCTTTTATGAGCAGCAGTCCGCATTAGATATTACTAATCATAAACCGGGCACAAATTCAAAAATCCACTCAGAATAATTTTTAGAATGTTAAGAACTTTTTTGCTAACAACATAGCTTACATGCACCATTTTGCTGAGCTCTGTTTGCTTTTTAGAAAAAAGCGTACTTAGGCTACCGATCTGTTTCTTTGGTGTTTCAATTTTAAGCTTTCTGATATCTCCTTTAAATTTATCATAGTTGTGTAATGACGCTTAACTTTAAATTCTTTAAATGCGGAGTGGGATTCAGAACATATTAGACACATTGATCTGTTTTTTACTTCAACAAAGAAGTAATCATTTGTCCACTTATCCTGGAATTTTCTCATTTCTTCAAAAAAGTTTCCCTTTTTCTTAGATGAAAAACGTTATTTTCCTCATGGAATTAAGCATGCCATTCAGAAAGTCAAAAGGGCCACATGTGGCCTGCGGGCCGCGGTTTGCCCATGACTGCTTTATGTCATCTTATAGAAGGCTAGCAAAGCATTGCTTGGTATTTTATGCATACTTAGAAAAAGTACTTTTCTGTTGTTGTACCGACCATGTTGCAATGATTCGTTTCTAAGTGGCGTTTTAATTTACTCGGATTCATGCACTCTAGTGCCAAAATTTTCAAACACAATAGACTCTGTGGTCTCTCTTCATTGTTGATATATGTGGAAGTCCAAATAACTATCTTTATTCAAATGGTTCTTCGGACGATTGAACTCCTTCTTGTTATTTGTGTTGTAAACACGTTTCGGCCGATCCATTCTTTGGTCTTCTTCAGGCAGGAAAAAAACGTTTCATCTTTGGGTGAATGGCATTGACCTTTTATAAGCAGCCAGGATCTCTCTCATATTTTTGGTTTATTTTTGAAGTGGTTTGGCAGACTTTCATTAATTATAAACTGTTAACCCAGGTTTCTTCAGTTTTCAAGTGGGTTTATCTATTGTGTGTACAGGACACGCCAATGGAGCAAGAGGGCTGAAAATTTAAACATTTACTCCTTTATAATGTCTTGAATAAACGTTTTTATTTTTTTTAAGGGGGGGGGTAAATTTGCAATGTAAAAATCTTAAATTGGTCCCTTAGTTTTGTCCGGCAGCATTCACACTTGTTCCCTTGAAAATTCAGACTTTCCTAGTGATCACTGCCCAACAAAAGGTGCGAGTAGTAACTTATTCATTGATCTTCCCAGGGCTCCAGACTAACTTTATTCACTACTGTCCCGAAAAACATTCCTCAACAAATTTTAAAAAAAAAAAGAAACAAAGATATCTTTCCCCGACGCCTCCGGACGGAAGTTTTTTTTTTAAACAATCCCGGAGGCATTTTTACTGGATGACGGAACAACATTAATTTCAAAACCCTGGATCTCCCCCTTTTCCAATTTTTTGATTGATCACCCCCAATTTGCATGCTGCCAAAAGACGTTGGTCATGTGACTGTTTCTATTGATTGACTAACCAAACCTGTCTGTTTATTGAATTTGCTTCATTTCTGGACAAACTGGATGTTGATGTCATAGTTTTTTGTTTCATTTGTTTTACATGTATGTCATCTGAAACTGGTTAGTTTGAATCCCACATTGGACCTTTTTAGCATATTTTTCAATTTTGTTAAATTAAACAATTTTTTAACATCTTCCATACAGATGCCCACTGCTGTCAATTCCTTTGTTTACTTGTAATGTCAATGTAACCTTGTAAAAGGGTTAAATATCTACATAAAAATAGAAACATTGTTGTCTCCAAACTTCTTTTAAAGAATTTCTGTGAGTATCCAATACAGGTCAGTGAGTATCACCATAACAGGCAGTAAAATTCAATGTACAAGAATTCCTTTAATCAAAATAGTTAGGGCACTCCTAATGACCTCTTAACAGTCTTGTGTTCATCAGTTTGCAGTGATAATTTCCTTTGAAAGATCTCATCATTATCATCAGCTGTTATAAGTCCACTGCTGGACAAAGGCCTTTCCCATCTCCTTCCATGACAACCTAACCTCTGCCATGTCTTACCAGCAAACTTTTCTATCTCGTCCCTCCATTTTGTGTCTGGTCTTTTCCTACTGCGTTTAATGTCCCATGGGCACCAATCAGTTAGTCTTTTCCCCCCATCTATTGTCATCTCTTCTTGCTAGATGACCAGCCCATCTCCATTTTTGCTGTTAATTATTTGTATATGTTTCACTCTAGTCATCCCTCTTATCCATGTTGATCTTTTTCATAATATCAAAATATTTGCTTGTGGGCCAGTCAAAATCTCTTTACGGCCCAGATACAGCTTGCGGGCCGTAGGTTGCCCACCCTTGGCTTAGTGTACTCAATTAGCTGCTGAGTGCACAGGGAAATTTGTCCTAATCTTGCTCTGTGGCGATGAAGTGGAAATGGACTCTCCTGAGGAAATGACCTGCTTGAGGTATGACAGGCAAAAAACCGAGTGAAACTGGTCACCGACATATACAGACGAAGTAGATTCGGTGACCCGTATGTTGAGTGCTAGCAACCTGGATGTGGTGAGTTTCTGGCTATAACAGGCGCTGGCCATGAGGGCTCGGCAGTTCGCTTTTGGCTTGCCACCTGAAGCCACGCTCGAATCGTGTTTGGGCGTCGTAGTGATAGCTTACCAGTGTTAAGCGAGAAAGTGGCCCCTTCAAGGAATTGTTCCAGTGTTGCAGCATTGACGTGCCGTTGGACTCATTGCATCGAAACTGTGTCAGTGTTTTTTCCCCTCCCCATTTCTATTACATGCTAATACTGGGAATCGAACCTGGGACCTTCCATATGTGAGGCAGACATGCTAACCATTACACTACCTGAGTGGAACTGATACTCAGGCTGTCAATCCACGAACAAACCTGAGTAAACAGCGTTGCTTGGAAATGACAGATAAGCTCTCGGCTAATAATGGAATACACCATCTTGTTTTGTGGCTGTCAATACACAAGTACATAATGCTTTGTGCTACACAATCAATCCTATCGGTGTATCAGGAAAAACAAACTATTATATCTGAACTGTTCCTGCATAGCCAACAGCTATCCACTGGATTGCTGTTGTCTTATCCTTGTGAAGAATTCTATTCAAGTAACTCTGAAGGCCAAACCTGTGAAAACAAGAAAAATCCTCTTGGATCTGTTTCTAGTTATACACGTATACCTTGAATAGTGCGGTTAATTTGGTTTGAAATTTTCTGCACTGTTCAAGGTCTTTTTACAATTAAATCATTTTAAAATCTATGAAAAATCCTCTTATATTTTTATATATATATTTTTATATAAGTGCTTGGGTGGAATCCGCAATAGGGTTCGTGAAGTTTAATGAAAAAGTAAAAGGAAAATAGCCAGGCTTGGGTTTAGATGTATTTATTTTCAGTCATAGGTGTTTTGGCATAAAAATAGTAATTGTTAGCCTTTACTGGTTTCGATGTGTGTTGGCATATATATCAATTTTATATATGTTATGGGATTCACTAAAGATTGATAGTCCATTTCATTGCCATATGCGATTCATCAGGCGACTGGGTTAAAATAAAAAAAAACAAATCATTTGGTTATTTTTTTTTTTTTGGTTTTTTTTTTTTTTTCACACATCCCCACCATACTCAGCTCCTCCCACTTTTATTTTTTTTATTTTTGTTCAGTCGACATGGCTATTGTGTCTTGGCTTGTCTAATGCATGGGTGTGTCTGCATACATTCAACTTCCTGTGTATTTCAGGAACAAATCATTTTATAAAAAATATCTTTTGCACACATCACCACCATACTCAGCTCCTCCCACTTTTATTTTTATTCTTTTATTCTGTTTTTTAAATTTTAACCCATACGCCTGATGAATTGCATGTGGCAATGAAACAAACTGTCAATCTGTAGTGAATCCCATAACAAATATAACATTTTTATATGCTTTGTTTTATTGATTTATTCACTAAAATATTGAGCACTATGTACTTTCAACATTTAAAAAAACCACAATACACATATAACATTGAAGGATTCTTTGATGGGTCATTTAGTGCCGAATTCAGTAGGGGGGATCCCATGTCCCCGTGACTTGAAGGGGGAGAATGCCAAATCCCTGCCACGAGGACCGGGATAAAGGGGGAGGGGTGGAGATCCCAAAAGCTTCTCAGGACGAATCCTGAGCATGCTAATGGTGATCGCCTCCTGACCAGCTGACTAAGATATCCTGTGCAACTTCTCCCAGGACAATACCCGGGCATGCCACAAGGTCCCCCGAAGGGCAGTGGTTCTCTAAACTTCAAGGCCATGGCGGTTTCGAAGAACAGATACTCCACTTTGATCCTAGCCACAGCCAAGATATCCTGCACAACTTCTCTCAGGACGATACCCGAGCATGTCACAAGGACCCCAGAAGGGCCACTGTTCTCTGAACTTCGAGGCCATGGCGGTTTCGAAGAACAGATACTAGACTTTGATCTTTATTCGTCTCCCCACAGTCTTTTATATTCTTCAATGCCTTTGTGATCAGTGACTGTCATTAACAGCAATATAGGATTCTGTAATGTTTTATTTCCAAGTTTAAACAAAACAAAAAAACTTTGTCTTTGTATGACACTTATATTGTGGCATCCTAGGAAATAAAAAAATAAATTAAAACAGGTCTTGTTAGTCATTCAATAGAAACTGTCATGTAACCAACGTCTTTTGGCAGCATGTCGGGTTGGGGATGATCAATTATTGGAAATTGGAAAAGAGTCATCAAATAATAAGTTACTTCTCGCCTTTTTTGGGCACGTGATAACTAAAAAAAAAAGTCTGAATTTTCAACAAAAGCATGGACACAAACTAAGGGACCAATTTAGCATAAACTTACATTGTAAATAGCCCCCACCCTATTTTGCGGGAAAGGTGCAACATATTCCTGTAGAAAATTGAAGAATAATCGCTCCAAAAGTTATAAAATCAACAAAGATGAAGAAACTCATCTGAATAATGAAAATACTTCTCAGAACTCCTGAGAATTTCAGCTCAATTACTATTTTTGAGTAGTCTTTTCTTAAAAAATCTTTTTATTTATTGCTTTTTAGGTAAACGTAACCATCTTTTGGCAGCATGTCGGGTTGGGGATGATCAATTATTGGAAATTGGAAAAAAAGAGTGATCAATGAATAAGTTACTTCTCGCCTTTTTTACGTGATCACTAAAAAAAGAAATGTCCAAATTTTCAAAAATAAAGCATGAACACTACTGGACACAAATTAAGGGACCAATTCAGCATAAACTTACATTGTAAATTGTGATATAACTGAACTTCTAGTCTAACTATGCTTGTCCCCATAATTAGTTTAATTTTCTTATGTTATTGGTTTCCTGCTTCTTCTGTTGGCTTGAAATGATTGCTGTATGTCTCGAGTACTTTTTCTGATATACATTAATGTTGGTTGCCATAGTAACAGTTGATAATCTACAGGATCACTTCAGATTGATTCTGTGCACCTGATATTAACAAGAGGGAAGTAATGAAATTTTGCTGACAACTATTATGAATTATTTCAGCAAAGTTTCCTGGTGCCGCCTTGGTTGAAATAGCTTTTAGGTCATTGTATGCGATTTAGTCCAGCCTTTTTCTTTGTTCTGGCTAGAACAAAGAATACCCCAAGAAGGCTGGAGAATACACGGCTGAAATGTTGGAGAAATGAGCAACATAGGCAAGGAGAATAGTCTGACTCAACAACACACAATTGTAATGAAATGCACTGTGTTCGTGCGTTTTTGGGTGTACTTGACCAACCAGCCATATCGTATTACCAGGGCTAGGAAAGTGTATCAAGCGGCCGAACAAAAGAAAATGCGTTCAACCAACCAGGGTGGTTTTTAAGGGTTGCCGTGGTTTTTAAAATAAGGGGCAGTTTAGAATCAGTTAGAATCGCATAGACAGGTAAACAAGCGAAGAAGTTCCCTCTTCACTCTGACTGGAGGGGGGAGTAGGAGGTGGAACCAGGCGCCCTGATTGTTGAACCACTGTCTGTCCTTCGGTACAGAAACTTGTTAGAATTTTAACTGAAACAAAATTCAATGAATTTTGTCGTCTTTCTCTCTACCCAAGCGAGAGAGCCCGCTTCTCCGAACTTATTTCCCTCCACAGAATTTTCACCTCCCGTCAACCCGCAGCTCTGGAACAAGACGTCTTCTCTCTCTCTCTCGCACATTGGCAGCAGAAGAAACACAGATTGGTATAATACTACAAAATGACAAAAACAGAATTCAGACAAGAATTCTCTTCTCTGTATTTCATCAACCGTCTCCAGTTAATTTTATTTTCCCTGATCCACATTTGTTATATATAAGACGAACATTTAATTAAAAAGAAAAAAAAAACAAATAAAATGTAAATATTACATTTTGACCAATGTGCTGGTATTATGACTAGGGGGCATCTACCAAAGCTAGATTTGGACAGTTGTATGGCTTGTATGAGTTGCAGTGAGTGGGAGTCCTCCAAATACCCTTGTAAACCATCCATTTTATAGTCTGGGAAAGGAAAACATTTTGAAAACAAGCCATTAATGCCATAAAACGAAGATGACATTGAAAAAAGGGGGGTCACGGCTTGTATTATCCAATATATCCATTGAAGTAGATGAAGTTTGAGCAATTGTATTTTATTTATATTAGTAGTAACAATGGAAAGAATAATGTTGACATGGGAGCTCTTTGTTCTTGGGCCAACTTTATACATTTATTTAATGTATAGATTGGGTTACAGGTGTTATTTGGGTCAAAGTGGTTTTGGTATATATTGGTTATTGTAATTAAACAAAATCTCTATTGGGCATGTTTTATTTATTTTCTTTTGTGACAGATGTGTTTCTAAAATGAAAGTTAAGTTATGCAAAATGTCTGTGTACATGAACCATGAAGAGGTGTTATGTTTGATAAAAGATTTTAGAATTATAAACAGCACAGACAAAGGCTCTTTTATTTAACAGCCAAAGAGATATCGAATTAAGTTTGAACTGTTACAAACAATATTGGGATCAAGTTCACCCTAAAATATTGGGATCAGGCACCCGAAAATTTGTCACATCGAAAAGGGACACATTTTCCCTCGACACCGGCGACCGCACTGAAACGTCAGCAGTGTTACCAAGATAAACAAAGTCCACCTGTTGACATCGAAGAAGAAACTATCCTGAAATGTTCAAATTTACTTACATTCGATAAAAAATAGGTTTTTTAAGTTTTTTTAAAACTAACAAATTTTTGAAGTTACTAAGATACTTTCTTCCAAAAAAATAAAAAGTATTTTTTGTGTTTTCAATCCAACTATTCTTCGTAAAACTAGGTTTTGGCTTTTATAGCGATTATTAGAGTTTATATTTTAGTCACTCAGTAACTGTCATCTAAGCATAATCGTTAGCATATCTGATGTTATTTTTATAAATTATTTTGTTCAACATGACGCTTTGGAGTTTTTTCTCACAGCTGACTGACAAATTCCCGGAGAAAGTCTTATGGATTGAGAGCACAAACAATTACTTGCAAAAAATGTAATGTCTATCGAATATTCGACTTAATCAAATCTTAGCTCAGTGATGGCGAACCTTTTTAGCATGGTATGTCAAAATTTTAATTTTAGATGTTTAGATGAAGATACTAGTCCAAATAATAATATGGAATAAAAGAAGTTTTAGATCCCTTACAAGAGGTTAAGAATTGGTGAATCTCCCAAGACCTAACAAATATTTCTAACTCTTTTCATAACCTGTTTTGTATTGATTGGAGTAAAAAAAGGTATATATTATGGGATTCGCTACTGATTGACAGGCTGTTTCATTGCCACATGCAATTCATCAGGCGAATGGGTTAAAACCAGAAAATCAAATCATTTTATAAAAGATTTATTTTTTTGCACACATCACCACCATACTCAGCTCCTCCCACTTTTATTTTTTTATTTTTGTTTTTCACTTTTCTCTCATAATATTTATTAGCATCTGTTTTTTTAAAAGTATTACTTGCGTATATGTTAAATATATATTTTTGTTAAGTTCAGTAGACATGGCTATTATGTTCTTAAAATTATGAAGTGTCTTGGCTTGTCTAATGCATG
>VCCN01006353.1:811003-823108 GCA_006491835.1 Architeuthis dux | reverse complement strand
TATAAGGGTTACCTCCTTTGAAATTAAGAACTTCTGTTTACTCCCATCACATTCGAATATTACACAAGAAGGTTGAAGAAAGGATCGGACGAAACCTTGTGTTAACAACACAAACAACTATTTGAAAGTTCAAGTCTTGTTGGAAGCTACTTCTTTATTCCTACTTCAAGGGTCGAGGGCGGGATTCTACCTAGAAAGCTGTAATAAGACAACAACAAACCAAGTTTAGTATCTATAAAATTAAAAGCTGGTTTTTGCATGTCCAGAAATAAAATGAAATAAAGGTATCCACAATTTTTTTTTCATTGAGCCTCTAGAAGTTGCCAGTGATCACTATTTACAACTGAGGGATTGTGCCACAATCTACTGTTAATCACTGCTACCCACAACACTTGAAATTTTGCACACACACACTCCCTTCAATGAGTAGGGAAAATGTTTTTTTTAGAGGAGGGTTCAATATGCAATGTAAGTTTATGCTAAATTGGTCATTAGTTTGTGCCCACTTGTTTTTTTAAAAATTCAGACCTTTTTTTAGTGATCACAGCCTAACAAAAGGCGAGAGAAGTAACTTATTCTTTGATCACCCCCAACACAGCATATATGGGTGGCAGTGATTCATAATTTCCCTTGGAATGCTAGTCTACTTTGTTGTAGTTTAACTGTTAAAAAATAGTAAAATAATGACTTTGTATCTTAAAATGTTACATTTCACCCTTATTGTACGTCAATTGGGTGACTTTGATCTGAGGGTGATATGTCACCAGAGGTTTAGGGAGGATCTTTTTTTCCTTTCCATTGACCTGTTTTGTGATTAAATTCAGAATACCTGAGCAAAATAATAATTGTCTCTAATATTCTACTTGGGTTTCTCAAAAATAGCTTTTTTTTCAACCGTTATCTACAGTAATTCAGGGGCATTGCTGAGGGTGGGGTGTTGTTCGCTTTACCCCCCCCCCTCCCCAATAAAAAATGGAGGGATTCACAAAAAGCTTCATGAATAATAGTTCACCTACTGCATTTCTGCAAACATTATACAATAACAAATCTCACTAAATATTGAAGGGGGGCCCCCCCAAGGAGCCAGGCCCCCAAATATCCAGCTACGTCCTTGCAGTAGCTGTTGACTCGTAGAGAATGTCAGTCTGAGATATCAGATATTTGGTAAGAATGAGAAATATGAATATTTAGGAATATTGGTTCTATGAAACCTGAAAGAGTTAAGGTCACATCAGATTCCGTTTCAAAGGCCGAATTGCAACTTGTGGAGCATTTGACAGAGCTTCTCAGTAGCAAGTAATTGCTAGCCCCACACCCACACCCACCCAACCGTCGTCTTTTACCCAGGCCCATCTGCTGCACGTTATAGCCTCTGTACAAGCAGTTCTCTATGCTCACAAGAGAGTAACATCAGACGTGTACAACCCAGTGTTGCTGTACACCAGTGTGGGCCTTTCCTTGCTGCACCAATCAATCGACGTTGTCAACATTGGTGCAGGGAGAACAGTAGATCCGTCAGACGCAACAGCTCAGTCAGTCAGAAAATACTCTTGTTGATTTGGTGGGGAGGGGATCTTTGAAATTAATCAATTGGTTAATTAGAAACCTTCAACCAAAACTGTCAATATCAACATAGGTTTTTTCAGTTTTGAAGTGGATCTGGCTGGCTATCTATCTTTGTATGTTTGTGTCATCATGCGTACAGGCTGAAAGAGCTGAAAATGTTGTTTTTTTTAAAAATTTTAAATTCACCCCCAAAATAGCTTTTAGTGTGGGGGTTCAATTTACAATGTAAGTTTATGTTAAATTGGTCCCTTGGTTTGTGTCCGGCAGTATTTGGGTTTGTTTTTTGAAAATTCGGATTTTTTTTCTTCAGATCACCACCCAACAAAAAGCGAGAGAAGTAACTTATTCCTTGATCACTCCCTACGCAGCATGCTGCCAAAAGACGTTAGTCATGTGACTGTTTCCATTGAGTGACTAACCACGCCTATTTAGTCTTTTTAAAATTTTATTATTCTTTTTATTTTTTAACAGACAGAACAATGATGTATATTAAAAAGCAGTATTGATGTTAAGAATACTATCTATTTATTAAGGGTGTGATGCAGCGTGGAAAACAGAATTAGCAAAGTTTGAATTTCGCCAGAGGCTGCTCTGTGTTCACTTAGCACTAATGGCATGAATCTACTTCTCCCTGCATTCTGTCCAATTGCCAGATATCTCAACAAAAATGTCTTGTCACTGGCATACTGTATTGATTACCAAAGATCAGATGAGTGAGCACTTTGGCAAACCACTCTCCCATAATTACCTTACCACCTAGACAGTAGTAATAGTAAAAAGCTGTTACACCCATATTCAACTTCGACAAAGGCCAGTCATTTACTAAGCTTAACCTAGCATGTCACAGGGCTCCAATAATAGGCCCCAGTGAGGATTGACTGCATGGATTGTCACATAAAAATGGATTTTAAAAAAAAGCAAAAAAGGTGATCTTTCGTTTTATGTCAGTCAAAAGTTAAGAAATAAGGGGCTGGTACTCCCACTTGGTGTATTCAAATAAATTGTTTTAATTATTATTTTCCATAACCGTTTTCATGTTTATTATGCAAGCATGAGTAGGTCATAAAATATCTGCTGCAAACAATCTTTTATGAAGTTTACTTGGCTAAACCAAAATTACCTAATGGAAAGCAATGTTCTTTGGGAAGATGTACAGTTAAACTACATGATGTATTTATTTAGCTAAAGACATTAGATAATGTAGAACAGTCATTCTCAATGGGGCAACATTGACCCCAAGGTGGGACGAAAATTGTGCTGAGGGGGTGATAAATTTAAGAAGTAATCAAAAGGGGGTGATAGGAAAAAGAATAGTCTACAAGACAGGGTTATTCACCATTCCTTAATAGTAGGCACCATATGTGTTATATCATGACTTTCTATAATATAAAAATGTATTTATAACTGTCTTGAATATCTACCATATATGGTGGAATATAAGACGGATGGTTTATAGGGGTATTTGGAGGGTTACTAACTCATCCAAGCGCTATAACTGTCTATATCTAACTTTTAGTAGACAGCCCCCTAATCATAATACCAGCACATTTGAGGCAGTGTGGAATTTGCCTAGTGTGGAAAAAAAGAATGTCTGTCTTATATACTGGCATATATGGAATGTGATTGATTTAATTCTAATCTCTTCTGTGAAAATTCTGCACATGTTCAGGTGTTGACAACAATAACTTTGTGTGTGGGAGTCTTGGTAACCTTGGATACACAGAGCAAATGCACTCCTAGTCATAATACCAGCGCATTTGACGCAGTCTAGTAACCTTGGATACACAGAGCAAATGCACTCGTGTAAATCTTTTCTATTGTTAATTTTGATTGTTATAAGGTGAAGATTGTCTAAAAATATCAGCTGCAAAAGAAATTGCCTACAAAAGAAATGCTTCCTTCTTCTTCCCAAAGGAAAAATAAATGTCTCTTCTTTTGAAAAAATATATTATTTGATAACATCGCGTTTTGGAATAGAAAGAAGTGGCAAAATTTAGATTAAAAATATCACAGTACTACAGGCTGGGTTGTCAGATATGTCCAATTCCGACATTGTGTGTGTTTTTTTTTTCCCTGTATGTCCGATTAAAAAAAACTTTAACTTTTGGACTGGAGTTTGACAATTATTTATTTCCTCAACATTTTAATGGTGTTTTTATTATGCTACTAACAACTATAGATGATAATAACAAAGTAAAGAAACAGTTTGATTTTGGGACCATTTACATTTCCTTCAGGACGTTTCCGGGACGGTAGTGAACAAATTTAGTCTGGGGCCCTGGCTAATATGCATTGTAACTTGATGTTGTATTCATATAGGCAAAAGTATTGACATGAGCAATATTTTGAGCCATTTTTTATTAGTAAAAAAAAACAAACCCTTGTCTTATATTCAAGAATATACTGTAATCTGTATGTGTAGAATAATAGTGTGCTGCCCAACTCCCACTCACTCTGACTGCCGGCCGATTTGAAATCTGGGCGACCCTAACATCACTCTGGTTGTTTGAACGCATTTTCTTTGTTGTGACTTTCGTGTGACCTGTTTGATCCAAATCCTAGCCCAGAGAACATGATATGGCATTTTGGTGCAAGTGCCAATACTATCATCCCAAATTCAAGTCTTCCAATAAGTGAACACACAACCAGAGTGTATTTCATTATGTCAAAATTCAACAGTTGCTGGTGTCTCAATATAAACAATATTAGGTTGATGTGTGAGAATATCAAAAGGTTTGGAATTATTTTTCCTAGATTTGTGACTATTGTGATAAGAAATCAAATGTTGCCCTTACGCTGATGGGTATGACAAAGCTGTCCTTGCTTGGGCTTCACTCCTGTCTCCAGATTGACTTTGAGGTTTGCGATGTGTGAAAATAAAGGTGACAAGCACCCAGATCGATGTCACCAACTTTACCTATAGCTGGGGGGGGGAGAAGCGATGGATTCATGCCTTTACCAAGGGCATTAGTGCAAAGTGAACACAGATTGTCTCGGCCAGAGTTTGAACTCTGCTCGCTGATTCAATTTTTCGTGCTGCTAACAGCTTGGCCACTGGCTGATGGCTGATGGCTTGTGATACCCTATATAATATAAGCTAGCGCAGGTTAAGAACTTTGATATAAACTACTGATAATTATAATGACATTTATTAGTTGAGAGCCTATATTTGCCTGGCGCCGGTGTGAGCAACTGCTAAACGAGCGGCCTAAATCGTAAATGTGAATAAAGAAATGAACTCTGTGCTACCTTATGTGCAGGTACTGCTCTACTGACTGAGCTAATGAAGGTCTCATTTTAGGCAGGAGTCTTTTGATCCTACACTTTGTATAGTATAGGTTATCAACTAATAAATGTCATTATAATTATCATATTCTGTTGGATATAAAATTATCCATCCTTTGATTTCATATAAACTACTGCAAGAATGTTGTATAGTAAAATTAATCAAGCTTCACCTGCTGAAGACACTGCACATTTTTACTATTTGATACATATGGCTCCATCATTTATTGGTAGTAACTGCTGAATATTTTTCATGTCTGAAACCAGAGTATGGATTTTAACCAAATCAAACCTATGGGTTGGTCAAACTTCAGTTCTTTTGCCCTAAAGTTTGCACTTAAAACTCAACTTATGTACAGTTCTGACCCCTGTCAAGTTTGCCTATGTTTATTAAATATCTAGATCAATTTCAATGTTTATTAAATATCTAGATCAATTTCAATGTTTATTAAATATCTAGATCAATGTCAACTTAGGCAAACTTGACAGGTGCCAGAATTGTACATATGTTTATTAAATATCTAGATCATTGTCAGTGCTTTTTTTAACTCTTAAATTCATATAACCCTCCTAATTGACAGTGGAACTTTGAATAGAATAAAATTTTAAAATTCACATAGAGGAGGAGGGGAGGTAATTTTAATCAGAAGTTATTTTCCTTGATAACATTCAAATATTTCTATATATGAATTTAAGAGTTAATCTATAGATGCAGCTATTTGTTTTCCCCTCTTACTGAGTAATCTGGTCAATAAAAACAAAATTGGAACTCTGTACAAGGAATGAAGTAAGTTATTAACTGTTGTATGTTAGGTTTTTGGTACTGCAGTTTTTTTTATTGGTGCACTTAGTGACTTGGTTATGTATCTTAATCTGCCTACTGCTAATATTTTAGAAGTATTTGGTTTGTGAATACCAATATATATTTTAGGGTGCACATAACTTTTATTTCCTCTGCCAACAGGGTGGCCAGTTATGTCCAATTTCGGACATTGTCTGATTTAAGGCTCCACTCAACATTGCCAACTTTGATATTTTTATATCTAAATTAAAAAAAAATTTTTGTTTTTAGATATCGAATATCAGTTCTAGCCACTTTTAGCTATTTGTTTTAATTATTGTGATGATAATCTGGCTACTTTTAGCCACTATTAGCTATTTATTTTCATTAGTGTGATACTAATCTAGCTACTTCTAGCCACAATCAGCTATTTTTAGCCATCCATTTTTTTCTAACCGAACTTGTCAGATTTGGAGCAGGATTGACCGATTTTGTCTGATTTTGAGAGAACTAATCTGACAACCTTGTCTGTCAAAGAAGTTGGAGAGGTATATGTATTTGGTTGTCTTTCTATCTTTCTGTCTGTCCTCAAGATTATCTCAAAGTACTAGATGAATCTCAATGAAATTGTGTGGGCATTTGGATAATAGGCTATGGAAGAAGGGATTAAATTTTGGGGATGATCCATTTACAATTACTGCTGACAATGGCGTTGGCAGAGGTATGTGTTCTCTGAGTGCTTTCTACTTTTCATTATATTGATCCACTGGCGTATATTAAGGTTCTGGCACTCGCTGCCACCCTTAGACAAATGATCGCATCATTTGATTTCACTTGCATTTCATTGATTTCTAATGGCTACAGATCAATAATTTTATCTTTTTAATAGAAACTGTCAATATAGGTATCTTCAGTTTTTAAGTTGGTCTGGCTGGCTATGTATCTATCACACGTACAGGCCACATTAATGGAGCTAGGGGGCTGAAAATTTAAACATTTACTCCTTATGTCTAGAATTTTTTAAAAATTTTTAAACCCCCCCCCCCAAATAGGTTTCGGGTTCAATTTGCAATGTAAGTTTATGCTAAATTGATATCTTGGTTTGGGTCTGGCAGCTTTCACGCTTGTTTTTTTTTTTGTGAAAATTCAGACTTTTTTAGTGATCACTGCCTGACAAAATGTGAGAAGTAACTTATTCATTGATCACCCCCATTTCCCAATTTTTTAATTGATCACCCCCAACACAGCATGCTGGCAAAAGACATCACTGCCCAACAAAATGTGAGAAGTAACTTATTCATTGATCACCCCCTTTTCCCAATTGATCACCCCCAACACAGCATGCTGGCAAAAGACATTGGTCACGTGACAGTTTCTATTGAGTGACGAGCCAGACCGGTTTTTATTTATTTATTTATTTTTTTATTTATTCATCAGTGACTTTTTTTGGCTCCTCCCAATTTGTGAGCATTGTCTTCTATCATTGAACTAATTCTAAAGTTAAAAAAAATGTCTATTTTGGGATCTTATCTTGTTGAAAATTGGCCATAGAATGTGCATAAAGATAAAAAGAATCTAGCTATGTAAAGAAATTTTGACGAAAAAAATCTTTAATTATATCTTCCTGTATTGTGCTCGTATCAAAATAGAATTGTTTTTAAAGACTGAATATGAAGTGTTTTATTTTTGGTTTCACTATTAATAGGATGAAAGAGAACGCAGGTCTTTTAATTTCATAACCTTTTATATTAAACTATAATAACAAGCCTCACCTACCTGATACTGGCTTTTAATTTTATTCTTTTTCTGTTTGATGCTTTAATTACTTAACCATCAATTAAAAAGAGAATATGAATATTTTACTGAGTACAGTTATGTCAGTTCCATCCTCAATATTCTTTTGGAAAAAAAAAGGCTTGTCTAGTTGTAATCACAAGCGCCCTTTGGCCACTGGAGCAAGCTCCCTTTGGCTGCTGTAGCAACTGCCTTTTTGGCCACTAGATCAAGCGCCCAAATCAGTTTTCCGTGCCAGTAACCGTTATGCCACTCCGCACTTCCCAAACATTTGCTTAACAGACACAATTCTGTTCAAGTATGGCTTTAATATGGGCAGATATGTACTTCTTTCATTTTGGAATCGAAAGATAAACTAAATTGTTCACTTTGCCAATAATGTCTGTGCTGGCCCTGTACCTTTATTTGCAAAGACAGCTTTTGTACAATTCAACTTGTATGAAGCCCTTTTGACTAATTCATTGGTCATTTTAGTAGAGGTATTGACTAAGCTTAGCTTAGTATGTTGCAGGGCAAGAGCGTACAACGGAAAGTAACCATACAAATTAATGGAATAAAAGATCTTAGTTATAAAGAAAGATTGGACTCCTTGGGTTTAACAAATTTGCTGGGGAGAAGAATGAGAGTGGATTTAATTGGGACATTCAAAATAATGGAATTTCTAAATATGGCAACCATTCTTTAATATCTCTCCTTGAACTGGAAATCTATTGACAAGACAGATTGAAAAAGCTAAAACTACTAACCAATTAGATTTTTTTTCTAATAGAGTAATATATTTTTGGAATAAGTTGTCTAGTCATGTTAAAAATAGCACTAGTGTAGAGTTTCTTTTGAATAATTTAGAATAGGTTTAGAAAGTTGGAATGAGCTTACAAGGACATTTTTTGGATCTGTCTGATGTAATTTTCAACAGAATCTGATCTGAATTGTGTTAAATTGTGAATATTTATGTACATTAAAGTGTTTTTCTGAATTTTATATTTATCTTTAAAGTTAATGTGTAAATATTGTATATAATTGGAGATGGTGTACAATATCTACATATAAGTGGCAAGAATTATGGAACAACTGCCCAAACAATAAATTACAAAATATCCAACCCATTATAGGAGAATGGCAACCAGGTTATAGAGAAATAAGAAAAGAGGAGGTGGTTCTTCCCAGACTCCAATAGGACACACTTACATCACCCACTCATATGTCCTTAAAGGTGAAAAACCGCCGGTATGCATAGCGTGCCAAGAACCATACACAGTGGAACATATATTAGTGAGCTGCTGTGACTTTAATCTCATCTGATCAAGACATTACAGGGCAAACAACCTAAAAGACCTTTTCAACAACACCAAACCAAATGACACATTGTAGTTCCTGAAGGAAGTCGGACTATACGTGAAAATCTGAAACCGTTTATTGGAACAAATGCTTGATTTAAAGAATTACTTGATATGAAAAATTGCTTGACCCGAAAATTACTCAATTTGAAAACTACTCATTTTGGCATGAAATGACCCACAAGGGTTGATGTGCCGTTAAACAAAATCTCAGTCACTCCTCACTCTAGGGTAATGGTTAATGAGATAATCTAGCAGACCATAACTACTGTGTGCTCCACTCTTGAGGCCTTGTACCAAACTAAGTTAAACTTAGTAAATACAGTGGCAAATCTAGTATAGAAGAGAAGGCCATTGTATGTGGGTGAGTGAATGTATGTCTACTTTAAAAAAAATCTATTGACCAAGTGGGTTTAACTCAAACAAATGAGTGTTTTGTATAAATGTGTACTTATTCCTTACTTTACGAGTTTTTTTGCTAATATCATAAGGCTTTGAGATTATTCATGTGCTCACCATCTTAGTATATTTCGCCAAATTTCTGTCTGTCTGTCTGGATGGCTGTCATTGCATGACTCAAGGACGGCTGGAGCTATGGCCACCAAATTTTCCAGGGCGGGCAATAGATGAAAGACAGTAAACATTGTCTAAAAACTAAAGTGAGATTTGGACAAATAAACAAAAGCTCAAATAAAAAAAGTTTTGTTCATTGACTACTGAAATGATTTTGTCTAATTCATTTCATTTTTACAGTTGGTTTGTCGCGTAAGTCAAATATATTTCTTAGTGGGAGGCATGACAGAGAATAAGGACAGGTGCCGTTGCCGTTTCCTCACAGTCCAATAGTCTGGTATCGGTCGGCAGTCTGGTGCTTTTGATAACAATAACCAGTTGATATTAATCCATCAACTGCGAATGACAGGAATTTCCATCATTGCAGTTCTAGTGTTAACTAATGTAATTGATGGAAACTCCATTCTGTGAGTCGGGATTTTATCTTGCAATGGTTATCTTGCTATATTACTCTACACCATCTTCCGCAGTTATTAGCAGGGTTGCCAGATATGTCCGATTACGGACATTGTGTCCATTTTTCACCCTATTATGGCCGATTAAAAATTTTAAGAATCGGACATCCAAAATTGTTCTATTTAAGGCCCCACTCAGTATTGCCAACTTTGATGTTTTATATCTAAATTTAGATATTTTTTGTTTTTAGATATCGGATATCAGTTCTAGCCACTTTTAGCTATTTATTTTCATTATTCTGATAATAATCAGGCTACATTTCGCCACTATTAGCTATTTATTTTAATTATTGTGATATTGATCTAGCTACTTTTAGCCACTATTAGCTATTTATTTGCATTATTGTGATACTCATCTAGCTACTTCTAGTCACTTTTTTCTGTCAATGATATAAAAATTGGAACAGTTTACATTCATTGTTATGTAATTAAATTTATTGTTAGAAATAACTTTACATACTAAAACATTAACTAGCATTCCAAGGGAAATTATGAATCATCGCCACCCATATATGCTGTGTTAGCCCCTGGGTATTCAAATACTCTGTACTTGAGCTTCTGATGGGTAAAGCTCAAATTAATCAAAAAGATTTTGTCCATTGACTACTGAACTGTTTTTGTCTAAATCATTTAATTTTTCCAGTTGGTTTGTGTAAGTCAAATAAATTTCTTAGTGGGAGTTGTCACCTCTGTCATCAAATGGGCTTATGGTGTATAGTAAAATAGCGGCCAAACAGAAATATTGTGCTCATGGGTTCGAAGGGTTAAGTTTTCAGGTTGAAAGACCCTATTCTTATGCTAAAATCTTTGATCTCCCGACAAATTTTAGGGGACAGCGGATCTCTAATCTGTCACTCAATTGAATCATTGGGCTTTGGCTGCAGATATCATTTGAGCATCTTGATTAGAGAGGTATGTCATCATAGGAGACTTAAGGAGTTTTCAGAGTGTCTAACAGGTATTGCTCACTCTGTAGATAGTTTTTCGAATAAGCAACATAAAGTAGTGTGTGGCTAAATACTGGTTGTTGGTGAGAATATTCCTACCTCATCAAAAGTTTGGGGTTAGGCTTACTTATTTTTACTGAATGGCATAGTTTTTCTACTGGCGACCATCCTTCTACTCTACCATCGACCGATTTAACCATTTGAATGCTTAGCCCTGCACCTTCAGATACTCTGTACCTGAGCTCCTGTGGGGAGAAAGCCCAAATTAATAAAATTCATTGACTACTGAAAGGTTTTTGTGTAATTAATTTCATTTTTCCAGCTGGTTTGCTGCATAAGTCAAATATATTTCTTAGTGGGAGTTGTCACCTCTGTCATCAAATGGGCTTATGGTGTGGTAAAATAGCTCTTAGCCTGAAATATCGGTCTTGTGTTCAAAGGGAAGTTCTTTTTTATTCGCAGTTTTCTGGACGAGTGGGTGATAATATGGGTAAAAATGTTGCAGTCCACTGTAACATTCTTGTTGTGTTTAGTGCCATTGTTCATTTTGTTGTTCTTTCTGTTTTTAGCTGTGTGAGATCAGAATGCGTTTGATTCGTAAGCGTGTTAAGAAAAGAAGACAGAACAAAAACATGTTGATCAAGGCTATTGCCTGTGTAGAACTGAGCCTTTCTCCGTTCCCACTTCCGGTCCACGTTTTCTGGGACCGGAAACGGAATAGGGGGCTGCTTGGAGTTTGCTTCGGCATATTTATTGATTTAACATATATACATACATTACTTATTGATTTAAAATACATATATATAAACTAATCTAAACCCGACAAATGTAAATACCTGGGCCATGTGCTATAAGCCTTTAAACATAACTTCTGTTTAACCCATTGCACTTAGATTTTACACCTGAAGAATGGATCAGCCGAAACGTTGTGTTTACAACACAAATAACAAGGAGTTCAATCGTCTGAAGAACCATTTAAATATATATAAACATTACATCCACCAGCCTTATATTGAGAACCGTGCTATACCGAACCTGTTATATCGGATCGGATTGGGTGGGGTGCCTGTACTATGGCAGGTGCCTAGCTACACATTTGTGTCAAATATCATTATCATAATTTTCGTTGTTGATTTCCCCTCTTTACTCCCTTTAAAATTTTCTGGTCCCTTTTTAGCTTAGAAGATCAAGGGTTGCAGGATTGATGATAAATAACTGGGTTGTCTTATTTTTCTCACCCTTTCACTGACCTTAAAGGGACAAGTCAGTATTCATTGAGGCCGGGGAGAGTCAACAGTGATATCATAATTAGGTTCATTGGACCTGAAAATGGTTTGTAATTTGACAAAATTACTCTTTTTTTTTTT
>VCCN01006353.1:799950-810993 GCA_006491835.1 Architeuthis dux | reverse complement strand
CTTTTTTTTTTCTTCCAGTCTTTTCTCTCCATTTACTGACCCACTTAGGGAACAATACTGCTTGGTTTTGTCTGTTCGCTTTATGTATCTGGTTTTAAACTTTTGATATTTGCAAACCTGGACTAGTATGGCACAAGGACATACTATGGGTTGAGGAAGATGGTTATACCAATCTTCTAAGTGCGGGAGCCTGCTTGTCTAGAAAATTTGAAATCCTGGCTTTTTACTTGTGCCTAAACATTAATCTTTGGTGTCATTAGGAAATGTGCAATTATCTCTGCCATCAAATAGACCAGTACAGTGTCATTCATCTTGATATTTAATAAACTTAGCTTAGTATGACACCAGATGTGATGGAGGTTAGGAATATTGTATTATGCCAATCTTCCAAGTGGGAGAGCCTACCTGCCTATAAAATCAGCAATCAAACTCCTGGTTATTACTTGGGTTTAAACAGATCCAAAAATTCAATTCGGAGCACAAAGGCTTGAATAAGGTTGTGCAATCCACAATAACACTGTTAAATCATTTTGTTTGACAATGTTATTTCCCTTGACAATGTCCATAGTGAGAAATCGATGCGTTTCAAAACTCCTGAAGAGACCAGCATGACTGGTGAAATATATAGTCCAGACCCCAGTAAAAAAAATTGCATTTATCATCCGGTCTGGTCGACTTGTACCTAGATTATATTTATAATTCTGTAATGACTTTTTTTTTTTTCTCCTTTCCTTGCAAAACCCAAAGGATGTGGGTTCAATCTGGAAGATTGTCAATGATTTGGAAAATTCTTCATGCTCAGCTGTCTTGTCCAGATTCACTTGTCCAGATTCACTTGTCTGGCCTTTGTATGATTGGATCTCAAAAACTATCGACTATCAAAAAAAAAAAAGAGCTTTTCTAATGTCCTCCATTTTGATTGCAGTAATCACTTGGCAGTGTTTTAGTATGAATATAAAACATTGACCAACTTCTGATTATTAAACTAGTTATTACGTGTGCAAAAATTCACGGATATATATATATATGAATTATTATGAGATGTGTTATATACCGGACTCCATAATGCATTTCACTACTTGAAATATATTGGTTAAATATTGTTTGGATGCGGGCCAGATTAGAAATGTTGTGTCTTAATATAACAGCTGGAAAGTGTAGGGTTAAATATATATACTGGACTCCATAATGCATTTGAAAAAAATATCTCTCTGTTTCTGTGGCGTTCAAGCATTTGTTCACATTCTTTTAGTTTAAGACTAAATAAGTTCACTACTTGAAATATATTGGTCAAATATTGTTAGAACAAACTATTAGAGATATTTTAATGCTTTAATGTGCAGAGTTGGGGTCAGCAAAGTGAGTTAACTCTTGAAGTCCTAAAACATGGCCGAAAATCCTAAAACACACTAGGCTGCACAAGTCTTTCTTACAATAATGCCTTTTGCTCAATCATTGCAGGGCTCGGCTTTGAACTTAGAAAATTGTCAACAGGATGTTAAGAGTTAACGAAGGCAGGCCGCCCTGACCTGTCTCGTCAGATATGCGTGGGTAATTAGGTGTAGCAAAATGGACATGTTTTCTTAGCCTTTCTCTCTATCCACACTGTGAGTCAAACCCCTTTTCCACACTGGAGACGGAGTGTTGATGTTTGCTGTGATTGGAAAACTGTTACAATGACTCAACCAAATGTATTTGTTGCGACTATATTCACTAACGATAAACAAGGTGACAAGTTTTTTAGCCTCTCTCCCTGTCCACACTGAGTCAAACCCCTTTTCCGCACTGGGGACGGAGTGTTGATGTTTGTTGTGATTGGAAAACTGTTATGATGACCCAACCAAATGTATTTGTTGAGACTAAACAAGGTGACGAAAATAAATATATATGTTCTATTGACACAAAGCGAGACTTTGATCCTTCTTTCGTCTCGTCCTTTTCTGGAATGCCTGCATCTATGCATGCATGTTGACCACGTGATACTGGTACACTTGTCTGTCTGTGTTGGTTCAATGTTGGTTCCACATATAGAACATTTTGTTGCATTATGTCAAAATGTCTAGTCAAAATGTCTAGTCGATATGTTATTGCTAGCATCTCTCCTCTCATCTGTAAATACACACATTTCCTCCTCTCTCTCTCCTCTTCCTCGAAAGAAGAAAATCAATCAGTGAGTTGAACAGAAGATTTTTTAATCATTTTTTCCCCCCCTTTTGGGTTTTTACTGCTTCAATGAAATGCTTTTGATGTATTGGCATTTGAACATCAACATCTTCTATAATACACTTTGCATGGCTAACTTGGTTGCTTGGTATAGCAGCCCTTCTGCTAAAGATGTCTGTTCCATAAATACTGTCTGAAATACTTTGTCATTATTCCGAGTAGAGATAAAACAAGCCTGGCTGCTTCAGGGTCAAACTCCACTCCTACTATTCCGACCGAAGATGTTTACTGCAACTTTTGTATTGTAATAAATAAAAAATTATAAAAATGTATATTTTTTTTTTTTAGTTTAAATGTATTTATTTATTAGAATGAAATAAGCCCTTGTGTATCTGTAAGATAACTTTTGTAGGTATGTAAGACTTGTCAATTTAGCTCAGTCGGAAAGAGACCAGCCTACCAATCAATTGGTTATGGTTTCAAATCCTGGTATGGTTATGTTCATTTTTACTCCCCTAAATTAGGTGAGGATTGTTCTTGTTACAGTAGAAAAACAATGCCAGCTGAGTTAACAGTATTTATCCAAATTACTTGTGAAATCATGTCTGAGATGAGGGTTATTCTGAGACTAGTAATTCTATTATTATTATTACTAGCAGTAAACCACGGAAATTCCATGGTTTACTTAGAAACCACCACCAAGGAATAAAGATCAATATGACATTTTAATGTTTTATTTATGAGTTACATATATACATATACAACAAAATAAATCAAATAAAGTAAACAAAACTACTGTTTAAATATCTGCTTTATTCTTCCATGCTTTCTTTGTTTTTCTCTTTCCCTTTGATGTATATTCTTTCAAACACCCAGTAGTCAAGCCCATCTTTCTTTTCCCCCTCTCTTTAAAACATAATGTGCTATCGTGACATGATAGATAGAGAGGGTAGCTCTTACGCACTTTATTTATTGTGATTATTATTTAATTATTTTGTTTAATTTTTCAGGGGACAACCCTTACTGCTGAAGAAATAGTGGAAATGCTGCAAAAATCACGTGTAAGTTTGTACTTGCTTCTTGTTTTTCTGGTTTCCTTTTTTTTTACTAATTAAATAAAGAGTAAAGTTGAATGTTTGGTGTGCTTTGAATATGACCTTCATTTCTTTTGAAAAATTTGTTATTTTTTGAGAAAAATTAACTTTTAAAAAACTTTAAGAGTGACAAGTGACTCAAAAGCAGGGATTCAATTCACAATGTAAGTATAATGCTAAACTGGACCCTTATTTTGGGATTGTTTTTACGCAAGTATGTGAATTATTCGGTTAGTTTCTTTCCTAACATTGTGAAGGTTGCTCAACTTTTTTGATACCATCAAAGTGTTAGGGTTTAGGTTTAGAGGTTTGGTTTGAGGTTAAGACGGACACAAAATAAGGGTCCAGCTTAACATTATAAGCACATTGTGGATCGAAACCCCTCCCTTTTTTCATATATAACTGTATACTGTTTCACTCTTTATATCTCTCTCCCTCGGTCAGTTTCTAATTAAGTTTTTCTTTTCTTTTTAAAAAAAAAAAATTTTAAGTCCCTTAAAAAAAAAAAAAAATCACTTCTGTCCCAGAGGCGTCCCAGGGAAGATATCTGTTCATCCCAAACACATTTTTACTGACAATGGGACAACATTAATTTTAAATGAAAAATTTCTGGAAGAAATGAAGGTCATAAAGCACATCAAAATACATAAGAAATAATACACCCCCCTCCCCCCAAAATACTCGGATTTGGTAGACCGAATCTTTACGGCATCACCATTTAAATCAAATGGAACTCTTTCTTAGCTCTTAAAGTCGTAAACTGCTTGATAGCACTCCTAATTGACCGTGGAACTCTTTGGTGACGGAAATAGTTTAAAATTAAGATAGAATAAGAAATAAATTTTAAAAATTTGCCTAAGACTCGAAGAGAGGTAACTTTAATCAGTAGTTATTCCCATTGATATTAACATTTAAATTTTCTGAGGTAATGCTGCATTGATCTTTTCCAGATTCTTCCAACAGAAAAATTAAGAATTACTTTCACAGTTGGTTTTTGTCATTGCTAATAACTAGTGTCTTTCTGTGTTTGAAAAAAAGTTTTGAATTATTAATAAGAATTCCCCCCCCCTCATTTCGGGCAAAACATTGGGGAAAATTTTGGCAAAACAAGAAGAAAAAATCGATCAGAGAAAGTGTACTGTGATGTGTATACCAGCAAAGTTTTCTGATGAAAAAATGAACCAGACTGTATTTCATTTGAACAGGTTTATTTACCACTGATTTGAAAAAGGCACGGTTTCGTTCATTTATGTCGGGTCTGCAACAATGTAGTTGTCGTCAGTGAGATACCGGGCAGTTCTTAACTAGAGGGAAGGGACAGTCACTTGCTAATGTTTGTAGGGGCACGTGGAAGCAGTCGACTGTGTCTAGTTTGGTGACCCGCTAACTAAGGTCAACGGCGTCTATTCAGGCTTAGCGATAAAAGAAGACGGTGGTTTTCAATTTCGCTCGGCCTGGAAAATGACTGACTTATCCCAGCACCCTTACCGTGAGTTTTGGTAGTCCCTTTCTCTTGTGGGGCAGTCTGGCACCAATCCAAGATAATCTGTAACTTGGCATGGTCAACTTTGATATTCCCTTCTAGCTAGAATTCCACTCCGACCCCAGGCGGTCTGGAAAGAAATAATCGTGAGGAGATTGTTGGTTTAACTGCAGGCTTTAATTTAGAACTAATTAAGGCTGTATGGCTCTTACCGACCATTACGCAACAAAAGCAAAAAGATTGACAAATTAACAATGATGGCAAATGAGCAAACATTAATTAAAATTAATATTAATTCTTATTCATATCACAACTAGTATGATGGCATATGTGAAAATGATATATTGTTATGTCCTTATTAGAAGCAAGTCTTTATTGACTAATTGGATTGGTTGTGCTGAAAATAATACTCTCAAAAACAAACAGCCTCAGGGAAATACTGTAGATGTTATAACAGCTAGAAGAACAGCTACAGCAACCATGGAAACTCTTGCTAACTGCAGAAATGAAGAAAATGTTTGGAAATACACTGAAAAGTTAGGCTAAACTATCAAAGAAATCATCCAAGGCATACGATTCTCATTCAAGGAAGCAAGAGTTCCACAGATTGCAAGCCCTGGTTGGTGAATCCACAATGGAAGTGCTACTATTAAACTGCCAAAGACTGCGATCGCATATCCACCTATTATTCCAGTCTGGATAAGGTTATTGTGGAAATGGAATCACGATTTGAAGGTAATGACCAAGAAATACTTTGCGCACTTGGCTATGTTATCTTCAATCCTGATGCGTCAGATGAGCACTATCAACTTGTTGCTTTACAAGAACGATCTTTGTGGCGTACTGCCAGTCTTCAACAAAATTGCTGGTATCCTGTCAACTATTCCTGCTACATTGTGTTCTGCAGAGCGCTCCATCAGCGACCTCAGACAAATAAAGACTTTTCTGAGAAGTACAATGGGTCAAATGCGATTAAACAGTATGGCATTACGAAATAGTGAACAACATGTCTGTTAGTGAAAATGTTGACCAAGTAATAGATATTTTGGCTGCTAAGAAAGGCAGCAAACGAGATTTCTTTTAAGTTGCTTGTTGTGTGATTTGTACTAGCTGTGTATTCTCGATTCATAAAGAGATATTTTATTGGAATTTATTACTTGTGTTTTTATCTGTGTAAAAATGTTGGGAAAATCAAGACATAGGCATATGGGAACTCTTTGATTGGGGGAGCCCAAACCAAAGAGTTCCCATACGCTTATGTCTGCACAGGGAGGGTGGTTCGTGCCCCCCCCCCTCCAAAAATCTTAATGAAAGTACATTAAAATATCAAAGAAGCCTCACAAGGGAACTAACTGAATACTTCAACGCCTCACTTCCATACAACGTACTGAAAGTAATGGTCCCATTTACCATATAGTTACATTGTAAATAGAAACCCCCCTCGTAAATCAAAAACAAAAAAACATTTTTTTCTAAAAACTAACAACTTCTAGGGAGATTGTTAGGGTCTAACGGATTAAAAGCACAAGATTACTAGCGAAAAAAAATATTGTTTCTATTTATTTATTTTTTTTTTTGACTTCGTTAATGGATATAGATCTTTACCAAAAACAGTATATTTGCAATTGTTTTCTGGACTCCTGAGATGAACTACACCCATTGTTTCTTGTCTTCATCACAGCTAGAACATGACAATTGAATCAAGTATGAGGCTGGAGCCACCGACAACAGCACTTAACATTATAAAAAAGGATCCATTTCTCATCCCCAGTAACAACTGTCAACAATTAGTTGCCGGCTTTTTGCTACAGATAGGCAATGTGGGACCACTTTCCAACCTCTGACACTTTTGCTATTGTCTTCAAATTGGGATGAACAGTCATATGGCTAAAATTGAATTGTTCACTAAGTTTCCTGAGTTTACACTCAGGAAACTTAGTGAACAATTCAGCAAGATTTGTTGCAACTATCAGTAACAAAAAAACCGACAGAACTTTTGTTACAAGATATTTTTCAGAATATGTTTGAGGTCTCAAGAAGCTGGTTTTGAATCTCTGCCTCCAGACTCACTCGATTTCCAAATTAGACATTATTCCAATGCCTCTTTTGGGTAAATATAAATCTTGGATTATCCCCCCCTCTGGCCAAATCTGGCAACCCTGTATTGAATATTGCCAGTATTTCTTCTGCTGCCGATGAGTGAGGGAGATGTCGCGTTCCAGGGCTGCAGATTTACGGGGCTGAAAATCTGTGGAGGGAAATAAAACATTTTGTCCATGCTGGAGAAAAGGCTCTCCCACATGGTTGGATAGAAAGACGACAAAATTCATTATTTTCAATTGAAAATATAGGTTTGTTTTATTCCAGTTGACAGGTTTGCGGATCACTTTTGGGTACTGAATTTTGTTTTTCTTTTAAAAATTCTAACGATTTCCTTTACTGAATGACTAACAGTGACGGTTGTAGTTCAAATCAGATTTCTTCCTCCTTCTCCTCCCTCAGGCTAATGGGCTGGGGAGCCAAGTTCCCTAGCTAGTTTGATCTGTCGCTCCTGTGTGTCGGATTCTAACTAACTCTAAACTGCCGCCCGATTTTAAATCGATGTCCTAAAAAACCTTGTGAAGCTGATTGGTCAGACGTATTCTCTTTGTTCTGACTTCATCACCCGTTTCACCTATCTAGCTCTGGGAATATGATATGGCCCTTTGGTCACGTACTCCCCAAAACGTGTGAACACACACAACCAGAGTGTATTTCATTACACCTGTGAACTGTGACGTTTTGTTGAGGTGATGAGAAAAGAAGTATTAATCAATTTTCAAAGATGGGATACAGCATAAACCCAAGGAAAACTGAAAAATATATTAGCCAAAATGTGTTTAAAAACAACAAAGATGAAGACAATATTCTGAAAAAAATATGGATTAATGAAAATACTTTGTCTCAGAACTTCAGAAAACACAAAGAAGGCTGAAAAATATATAATGGCCAAACAACATAGATGAAAACATATTCTGAAAAATATCTGGCTGTAATGAAGGTACTGTCTGTTTTTTTAATTTTTAAAAAAAAATTTTTTTTAGCACTGATAGTTGCAACAAATCTTGTTGTTAGTCAGGGAACTTAGTGAACATTTCAATGTTAGCCACATGACTGTTCATCGCAATTTGAAGAAGCTAGGAAAGGTGTCATAGTTTGGAAAATAGGCCCCACATTACCTATCTGTAGCAAATTGCCAGCAACACCATTGTTAGTTACTGCATCGGTAGATCCAAGCACCTTTTTTGAACAGTTGTTACTGGGGATGAGAAATGGATCCTTTTTTATAATGTCATGTGTTTTCTAATGAAAACCAAACAGTCGCAGCTGAAGTTTACTGCCAACAACTTTGACATTTGAAAACAGTTTTGGATATAAAATGCCCAATCCTATTGAACGGAAAAGCACTATTTCTTCATGATAATGGACTTTCTCATACCGCTTGTGACCAAAGATCTAATTTGTTGGGAAGAATGATTCATCCACCATACTCTCCATACCTTGCTCCAGCTGACTATCCGTTGTTTAGGAGTTTGCAAAACCATTTTAATGGACAAAGACTCACTTCAAGAGAAGATGGTCAAAATCAAAGGAACTTTCCAAATCTGCTATCGAAAAACTTGATAGATGGAATACAGTTATTGAAAGCGAAGTAGAGTATATTAATGATTAAATGAAGAGTGTGATTCCAAAACACGATAAGCACCATTTTGAAAAAAAATGCTTTTAATTAAATTAAAAATCAAATTCTGGATTTGATTTTTAATTTAATTAAAGACATTTCCTTTTTTTTTTTTTTTTTAAATTTTTTTTTAAAAAGGTCTTTAATTAAATTAAAAATCAAATCCCGAATTTGATTTTTAATTTAATTAAAAGCATTTTTTTTTCAAAATGGTGCTTATCCTGTTTTGGAACCACGTTCTTCAAATGTATCTTTAATCACCACTATATTTGTGTTTACAAATAAATTGAAACATTGGACAGAAATTGTTACAACCTAATATATGGAAACCTGAAGTATTTTGGAAAGTTATCTGTGCATTGGGCAGTACTTTTTATCCCTGCCACTTCTTAATACTACTAGTTTTCAAACATAAACAAACTCCCCACCATTTCCTGCCGCACATTTCATTAATGTTTGAGAACTAGTAGTATTAAGAAGTGGCAGGGATAGTTTTTGCATCAAAATATTTCATTAATGTGAGTGGCAGGGATAAAAAGTACTGTGCATGTTTTATTTCCCTCCCACCTTCAGTTACTTCAAAGTTTTTGTCTTAATCCCTATAAATAATTTGAAGTGACCCTAATGAAATGCATCATCTTCTTTTACAGCCACTTCCAGTCGATACTCTGCAGGGCTGGACGCTATATTCTTTCAATAATAGCACCAGAATTTGGTGGCATAATTTTTCTATTTCTGGTACCAACATCACTGTATTTGCTTCCTTTGGAGGCGTCTCGGTGCCAACAATGGTGAGTTTAAAAACATTCCACTTTTATTTAACTTCCAGTCTGTTTTGAAATGTTAAAATTCTAACACCTTAAAAGTTTGGGACACACTAATAACACTGGTCAACAACAAATCTTTCATCAGGTATATGTTGTTGTGTATGTCATGTAGTTTTGGATGCTGATTCCGAAAATGTAATCCGTTTTCTTGTATCACGTCTAGTTTCCATGATGAGATGAAAGCTGTATGTTAGCATATAACCCCTGTAGAGCACCATAAGGGGTCCAAAGCTCAACGTTTTTAGCTTGTCATTCTGCATAGAATCTGTAATGTTTATATGTATGTTAAATCAATAAGTAATGTATATGTTAAATCAAACATGCTGAAGTAAGCTCCCAGCAGCCCCCATTCTGTTTCTGGTTCCAGAAAACGCGGCCTGGAAGTTGGAATGGGGAAGGCTCAGTTCTTACCAGGTGAACAGCCCTGGCACACGTGTTATCTTGTTCCGTCTTCTTTTCTTAACATGGTTACGAATCAAACGCATTCTAATCTCACACAGCTAGAACAGAAAGACTAGCAAAGTGAACAGAGGCACTAAACACAAAAACGTTACAGTATCTTCTTTGTATATCTTATACATAGTAATTTTGATTTTCTGCATTGAAAAGTTCTGATACAAATCTTGTTTTCATTTAACCTTTGTCTATATTGCCTCATATACAGTAGAACTGCAAAAAAAAGAATGTGTCCATAGCAAAATAAGAGCCATGCTAGAGTGAAACGGATTCGAAATTCATAATCTGCATTGAAAATTGGTCTAAGAAAGTTGTACTGCAACCTTGATGAGAAAAAGAAAGTTAAATTGTGTTGACCAGCATCATTTTTACTATTGTGTGTTTTGCAATGGTTAATTTCTACTCTTGCTCTTCTGGTTATTTTTTTCATCCTGAAATTTATTTTAGCAACTTTTGGTACTTTTACATTAAATATCCGGGAAAAAAAAAGAAGGTATTTCAGTAGTTTAAGGTGGTTATCAATGACAGAATAGGGGCTTATATGTATAATAATTAATTTTGTTGAACCAAGATCTGGATTTCAGACTTCCGGTCAGAAAGACCCAAAATAAATTGTGGAGTAGGAACCCTTTCTCAGTTAGCACCTCCCTATTGCTCTAAAAGAGGAATAGTTAGAACATTTCCTGATGTCTGCAACTTTACCTAGCTTCTTTTTTGCAAAGGCCCATGGTAATAACCTTTTTTTTATGTCACATGTTGCATCAAATGTGAATGCCATTCTGGAATGAGGCTTTGAAATTATACTCACCAAAGAAAGTACCTAAAACACTTTGTAGGCAACCAGACAGATCTAAAGACACTCTTATACTTTCTTGTAGGTAAGTGTAGTGGAACACAGGTCCTGACTGTAAAGATTTTCAATTTTGTATAGACATGAGAACTATTTTGTTTTTTAACAATCACCTTTTCACATCTCATAGTTTTCAGACTACTAAAATAAACTTTTACTGGCTAGTAGTGACACATAAGTCATTTCATATACTGAACACTTTTTATATGCTAATAGGTTATTTTGAACTGAGAAAAATCTGAAACTCTTTGGACTTGGACTAAGTTTGGTGTGTAATATATACATAGGTAAATCAATGAGTTAGCAGCCTAATGATGAAAAAAGCATTTATTTTTTCAACATATCTTCTTGCTTGTCAATGCGCTTAATTCAGTGGTGAATATTAATCATATAGATCAACATTATACAGTGAAAATTTCAGTTCAGAATTCAGCTAATAACTACTTGTC
>VCCN01006353.1:755874-767469 GCA_006491835.1 Architeuthis dux | reverse complement strand
ACACTGTGTGTGTTTTGTTTGTACAGGTCAGTCTTTTCTCTGTTATTTATGCTTACATATAGAATATTAGTTCATTTCAAAGTACATATATCTTTCTTTATTTTAAGAAATAACTTGTGATAAACTGTCTCATTCTTCTTGTATTTCAATATATTTACTTTGGACTAGTCAAATAATCTTTGGTGTGTATGTTTTAAACAATTATATAGTAACTCGACCCTTGAAGGGAAATACAATTTTGTTTTTGTTTTTCAGATCATCAGTTTGTTTATTACCAGACAATAGCCAATGAAACAGCAGCAACACTTTTAAAAGAGGTGAGTCCGCTTAATTACCGTTGCTTAATACAGAGTCCGCTCGGATGGTGTAATGGTTAGCACATCTGCCTCACATGCAGAAGGTCCCAGGTTTGATTCCCGGTATGAGCAAAGAGTGTGGAAAACTTTTCATTAGGACAAATTTCCCTGTGCACTCAGCAGCTAATTGAGTACCCTAAGCTGTGTGATTAGGGTGGAGGTATCCTTTCGGTGGACTTGCATCCTGCCAAGGGGGTGGTCATAAAAACTTGTAGGAATAAAGTCCTGATCTCGACCAGACTTGAGACTTGCAAGGATCACTAAGCTGACGCATGCAACAGAAACCGGATCTTCGTCACCGGGCTCCATACTCCATTGGGAGTTGTCTCTTAAAAGACAGACGCTTTAGTTTTTTTTTAGTCCACAGATGTCACTGTTTATTTAGTATTTGTTTATTTCAGTATTCTCTCTTGTTCACGTCCAACTACTATTAATAATAATCATGAGTTACTCCCGCGTTATGAAGGGACTACTGTACTTGCCTTACTCAACTTATCTGTACAAAGTCTTAAGTTTTAAACTTTGATTATATCAGGGTAAGGTGGGGAGCAATTCTTTATACAATATTTTTAGTTGTGGAAGAATTGTTTCATAATGAGAGAGGGAAGACACACGTATGTTACATTTTACAATTCCGTAATAATTGCTTACAACAACAAATATATAGGAACAAAGAGAACCAATTACGACCGCAAACACATATACAAAGGGGAGTAACTCATAATTATTATTATTAGTAGTTGAAAGTGAACAACAGAGAATACTGAACTAAATAAACAGCGATATCTGTGGACTAACAAGGAGTGAGGAACAGTCGAATGTGTGTTAAGCTGTGGAGGAAAACTATCGCATTTAGTAAGAGAGGGATATAAATAAAAATCTCTTAGTAACATTAATGGCATGAGATCATACTAAAAGATTGCCTGGTAACCTGTTGTTTATAGGAATTTTATCAGTTTACCGATCCTAGCAAGATGCGAGACGTTTTGCAAACACACAGATAACTGACGGTTGTTTCGTCATGCGGACGCTTTGCTGTGAAAATTTGTTTTGTCAGAAGGATATTTTTATTTTTTAATTTTTTTTTTTTTTTACTTATGAATCAGCATGTTTATTATTTCAAAATATTCATATTGCTAAAATAAATAAATAAACTTATATTTATTTTTTAATTTTACTCTGGTCTTATTTCACTGATGGATGTTGTCGTATCCTTTTGACCATTTAACGGTTAAAAAAACAAAACGAAAAAACAATGAAATTTCTCAGAAATAATTTTATTTTACATCTTAAACAATATCGGAAGAACAGGATAATATTATAAATTGAAATTTTGTGAAAGATTACGAATTTCCAGCAGGGCAGCAGGACATATTTTAAAAGCGTAATTAATTAAAATTCAAAATATTTCGTTCTCCAGTTCTTTCTTGGTTTTGCTAGAAAGAAAAAAAAACCCAATTTTTGTCTAAAGAACCATTAAAAGAACCCACTATGACTCCAGTGTCAAATACTATTTAATTGATCTGCACAGTCTCTTATATTATATTTTATCCTTGATTTTAACTCATGAAGTGTACTAAGTGACATCTACTGAACATCTTGGTGTAGTCACATGACTGTGTGTCAATTTGCCTACCCAGAATCCCACATAATGTTCCTTCAAGTAGAAATGGATCTGGGTTCTTATGGGTTAATTATGAAGTAGAATGGGACTGTTTCAAAGTCAAGGTTGAAGTTTGTTTACTTTTATTATCGGCAGTACATCCTAGTTGATGATTGACAATTATTTGATAAGTTAGCAAATAAAACTTTTATAACAAGTTTGTTTTCATCAGGTGTCGATTTCCTGTGGAAAATTTTTCTATCGTGCTTATATAAATTATAGGAATGATAAAAATAATTTTAGATGTTCTTTTACATTCGTTTCAGGGTATCTTAATTTAATATCCCTGGTTTCAATGCACTGTTAGGGAGGAGAAGATTAATATACACACTAACTTTCTCAAAAATATATTAGATTAAGATATAAGTAGATATAAATAAGATTTATTATCAGGGTTAGTTCACATACAGACCCACACTATTATTATTTTTTTTTGCATTGTTTAAGTTAGTATATTTTAGGGTAACTTAATTCAATAGCTCTGGCTACAATGCCATTTGGGAGAAGAACATACCCACAGACTTTCTCAAATATATATTATTAGGTTGCTCAGAAAATAATGGCGATATTTAGTTATATATTCTATATTTCTCTGGTGTACATGTATATCTTTGAAGATTAATCATTGTTTTATTGACTTATGTTTTTTCTTTTGAATATAATATAATAGTTTGCATGTTTAAGGCCCCAGATTTAAGATGAAAATCATAGTAACTATGAGTTACTCCCCTTTGTATGTGTGTTTGCGGTCGTAAGTGGCTCTCTTTCTTCCGATATATATTGCATCTTTTCAATTCGACCATTATTTTCTGAACAACCTAATAGATATAAGAGTGCGGGTTCATATGTAGGTTTTTGCTGTTTCGTGAGAACTTCATGTTAATTCTTGGCACCATACATCATTTTAAAGCTTAGGAAGTGTAGATTCTAAAAAAGTATAGTGCCAATTTTTTCTAAGCACTTTAAGCACAAAATTCAAGATGGCGTTGAAATCTAGAGGCTTGTACATTGTTTATTTTTAAGTTAAAATGAACATTCAAACATCTATTCATATTTTCTATAGTTTTGAGAAGGGTCCATTAACGTTCAAATAGTTCTTTGGACGATTGAATCCAACGTTATAAGCGTTGCCTCCTTTGAGGTTAAAAACTTCTGTTTATCCCATCACATTCAGATATTACACCTGAGGAAGGCCGAAGAATGGATAGTCAAAACGTTAACAACAAAAACAACAGAGTTCAATCGTTTGAACAAGTATTTGAATCTATTCATGTTTTTGACATCAAGAATTTCACTTTAGGTCATAAAAAGATAAATTAAATCAAATGTCTCAAACAATAAACTATGAAAATGAAAAATGTAACACACGTTTGTGTCTTTTCTCTCATTATGAAACACCTCCTCCACAACTAAAAAATATTGCATAAAGAATTGCTCCCCCCTTAACCTGATATAATCAAAGTTTAAAACTTAAGACTTTGTACAGATAAGTTGAGCAAGGCAAGTACAGTAGTCCCTTCATAACATGGGTATTTTTATTAAAGTTTTGGACAGATCCTGGAATTTTTTTCCGCTCAATTGAAAGAAAAATCCTTGGATTCAGTTCTCAATGAATTTCAATGAAAACTATAGAAAATATAAATGTCTCAAATATTAAATGTAAGTCAAATAAATATCTAATTATTGATATTTATGCAGTCGCTTTCAGCATAACAGACAAAGCAACATACATTTATAAAGAAACTGATATTTGTTTGTATGACTTTAATGATTTGATTTCTCACTTTAGTTTTGCTTCTTCCCTTTGAACTAAATGTTTTTTTTCTTTCTTCTCTCTCAACAGCTTACACTTTCCAGCAACATAAGCTTAGGCAGTTCATCAGAGGCCAATGATACTTCCCTAACAGGAGGCTGGGTGTAAGTTGAATCATTGAATATTTAAATGTTTCATATGCAATATTTGGGGTACAGCAGTTTCGATTACATCGCTGTAGCAAATATCAGTTTTGTCTAAAATCACTTTGGTCCCCCACAAACTGGTGCAAAAATAATTGGTTTTTCACCATCAACTTTAAAGCATGGGGTCAGCTTAGAATCAACGTTATAAATCGGAATAAAAAACTTCAGAATCTACAAATCTTTGCCAGCGAGAAACAAGTCCATTTATTTAAGAAGCATAGAATTCTGGGGCCCTGAAACCAATGAATTCTCCAAAGGCGTTTTGAGCTTCTGCTTGGTTTTTGAAGACCTTCCCTTGCTGGAAGTGGTCGAAATGCTTGAAAAAGTGGTAGTCAGTTGGAGAGAGGTCTGGTGAGGTAGTTTTGTAGGCTAGTTCAATTTCTGCAGGGTCATTTGCACAATATATGGTCGGGCATTGTCATGGAGAAGAATTGGTCCTTTTCAATTGACCAATATTGGACGTAAACGTTGCAGTTCTTGGTGCATTCTGTCGATTTTCTGGCAATACTTCTTTGTTGTGATGGTTTCGCCAGGATTCAAGAAGTTGTGGATGATTCCATTTACCGACCACCAAACAGTGACCATAATCTTCTTTTGATGCAGGTTTGGTTTGGGGAAGTGTTTTGGTGCTTCACCTCTGTCCAGCCACTGCGTGGAATGCCATCGATTGTTGTACAGAATCCATTTTTCGTCGCATGTCACAATGTAATCAAAAAATGGATTGTTTGTTGATAGCCTCAAATAAACTAAATAGTGAAAAGAAAACTTTCAGCTTAAATAAATAGAGCAAAATTCATGCTTTAAAATGGTATATTCCATGAACATAGTTAAATAATAGTTTATTCAAAAATAAGCATCAAAGTTTAAAATAACAAAAAATGCAATTATTTTTGCACCAACCTAATATTAAATGAAAATGGAAGTTAATTTTAACTTTTGGATAGTTTTAACAAGCATCTAAATTGTATTTTAAAAAACAATAAACTATGAAAATGAAAAATTCTTTCAGTGTTCCAGATGTTATAAAATATTAAAATTCTAAAACTTCAAAATTTTAAAGATCTTAATTATAAAATTCATAATGAATGTAGTTCTGCCTTGTGTATTGGATTAATGTATGCCTTCTGATGGATGTACATGTTACGGCTGTTTAGGTCATTTTCAACATCCTACAGAGTATTTAAAAAAAAAAGATTTGATTAAGATTCACTTCAGTTAACCAAGTCGAAAAAAAAAAAAATAGAAAAATATATTTCTGGCAGTAATTTTTTTGTGCTTTTGATCCATTAGACCCTAGAACCTTCCAAAATTTTGTTAGGTTTTAGAGAAAAGATTTTTTTAGGTATCATCAGGGAGATTCTATTTACAATGTAACCGTAATGGTAAACCGCACTGTTACTTTCTGTCCTTTGTATGAAAATGAGGCTTCGAAGTATGTTGTTACTTGTTGTAACCAAAGATTCTAACATTGTGATGTCATTTTGAAGTAGGATAGAGACTTCTGCTACTTTAAGTGACTGCAGAGAAAGATAATTGAATCTCAAAATGAAAAACTTGTTCATGAAAGCTTTAGATGCAAACCTGAAGTGTGCGGTTTCTGCTTTGTAATCATCCAACTAGCTTTTTGAGTCTTCTAATTTTTGCTTTTTCTTAAAAGAAAAAAATTGACTCCAAATTGGGGATGGCATTTCGTTGGTCTCAATTATTTTCTATTGGTTCCTATTTCCTGTAACAAAGAAATTTTAGTAATGCTCCTCATTATATATATATTTCAGTCCAATTCTACGTAAAAAATCTGTAATCTTTAAAAGATGTTTTGAGTTTTTAGTAATTTTTTTTTCTTCCTCCATTTTCAGTTTTTGTGGTTTAGATGATGAAGTTGTCATTCTACGGAAATTGTCACAAGAAGTTAGCAATATACAAAGGTAAGTTTTTAAAAAAATTTTCAGATAAAAATTCCACCTACTATTGTGTGGTTGTTGTTATTGGGTATATCTATCAAAAAATCAGTCTCATCTTATCTGGGAATCTGTTTTGTATTTAAGCTCCTATAGCAGAAGAAATAATGTTTTTGGTGTTTAAAGACAGGAATACAAATGTCTGTTTCTAAAATGCCTTTTCCCCCCTTAAAGACCCCCATTAAAATGCCTGCAATTTTAACACATTCACTGCTACCTTGGACAGTGCAACAAAATAAGCATGTCCTCTGCTGAGTGCTGTCTGCTCGGATGGTGTAATGGTTAGCACATCTGCAGAAGGTCCTGGATTTGATTCCCGGTATGAATGAAGAGTGGAAAACTCTTCATTAGGACAAATTTCCCTGTGCACTCAGCAGCTAATTGCCAAAACTTGTAGGAATAAAGTCCTGGTCTCGACCTCGATCAGAACTAGGTAATTTATTTGGGCTTAAACCCTTTTGTTAAACTCCAGTCCAAGGCTTATTTCCATCATAACAAGAACAAGAACAATCCTCACCAAATTTGGGGAGAAAACTCTTCACTGTTTGTCTGCACCATCACATTAAGCCAAACTGATATGTAAAATTAATATTCCCCTACCGTGATTTGAAATCATGACCAACTCATTATAAGCAGCTTTCTTTTTAGAAATGTTAGAAATACACAACAGCTTATTTCATTCTAATAAATAAATACATTTATAAAATTAACATTTTCCTACTATGATTTGAAATCATAACTAAGATATTGGTAGCTGGCTCTCTTACCGACTAAGCCAAAATAACAAGTCTTACATATCTACAAATATTTATCTTACAGATATGCAGGGACTTATTACATTCTTATAAATTTATACTAAAAAATATACATTTTTATAATAATACAATACAAAGGTTTCAGTTGGAATAGAAGTAGGAGTGGCGTTTGACCCTGCAGCAGTCAGTCTTGTTTTCTTTTTTTGTTTGGTTTCAGAACAGCTATAATTCTATATGAGTAAGGATGCTGGTCTCATCTCTGAAATTAAAAAAAATGTTTCCAGAAATATAAATCTTTTTTATTTTTTAAATAGTTTCATGGGAAAAGGAGTTATCCATGTTCCACCTAAGGTTGTTTGGGATACAGTCAGAAACCCCAAAACAAAGTTTGCATATGATGAAAGTTTAAAGGTACGTATTATGACACCTGAATTTTATTTAAATATATTTTCTTTTTATTTCTTCAAATTTTTCTCCAAATTTTATGGTTTTGTTGGTTTTGATTAAATTTTATCTTTAAAAAAAATCATTTCAGAAAGCAGATGTATTGGAGGCATTTGTAGATACTCTTAAAGTTGGTAAGTATTTTCTTTTTATGGTAAATATATTTGTTTTTGTTTCCATTGATTTTCTAATTGTTCAATATTCGATGTAAACTTGTCTTATCTTGCTTTTCTGCACACTAAATCCAGAGAATTCAGCATTTTAATAATTACTGTGAATATGCACACTAAATGCAGAGAATTTACTGTGAATATGCACACTAAATGCAGAGAATTTACTGTGAATATGCACACTAAATGCAGAGAATTTAGCATTTTAACAGAAGGTAACTTTGTACTTTCATTTTCCAGCTGTAACTTGTTCAACAATGAATTATTACTGTGAATATAAGAATGTTCTATTCTGTTGAGATAATTTACATTGAATTCAATCTTCTGAAAATAAGTTCACTTTTTCAGTTGCTATAACGTAATAGTATGTTTCTAGTGTTCCTAATGCACATCTTATATATAATGGAGATTTGTTTAACCTCTGTCACAATATTTCTCCCTGGAAATTGCGTTTTACCAACAAAAAACAGTTGTAGGCTTTAGATATTTCACTTTATGGTTTTAGACTATGATTTCCAAAGTATTCTGTGATTTTTTTTTTTTTTTTTTTTTTTTTTTTTTTTTTTTTTTTTTCCAATCTAAAAACGCATTTTTAAGACTGTACAAAAAGTAAGGTTTAGAATTATTAAGTACAGAAAACTAAAAATACTGTATTATTGTTTTTGTTTGTATAACTAAAATTTAATTTAAAAACATTTTACATTCACTGCATTTATTTCAATAGGGGTTTTTGTATATTTACAATGAACTAATATGGTGTCTGCTTTTTTGTTCCAGTGTATTTTTACCATGAAGTTGTGGGTTTGTTCCGTAAGGACTGCTGTGATGCCTGTGTTATTCTCAGTGAACGGACTGAGAATAATCGGTTTATCCTGTCTATGAAGTCCGTCAACTACGACAAAGCACCCACAAATGAAAATGCTACTAGAGCAATAGTAAGTGACCAACATTTTATTTGTCAAAATTACTACTTTTTCAGATTTGTTTTTTTCAATGTTTAATTGTTGGGTCCTCTTGTAATAGTGGGGCCCAAGGCATAATATACATAAAAGACAAAGTTATTCCCCTTAATGAAACACGTTAATTTTATTAAAAAGCTACAAAAAAAAAAAAAAAAAATTCATTTTAATACAAAACAATTTAACAACAATAATTTGGTACACAATTTTATAAAAATTTATTTAAATAGTTTAATAATGCAAGGGGAATAACTTTTAGTCGTTTCCATATATTACACCCTGGACTCTACTATTACAAGAGTACGGCCCTGTTGGCTGGGCCCTAGAATATGCAAACTGCATCTCCTGCAGAAGGGTAAGACCCCCCCTCCCCCCAAAAAAAACAACAGGGACCACCTGTTTTTTCACTGAAGTCGCAAGACTCTAGTTTAACAAAATAACCTTTCTTCAGGTCGCAAGACTCCATCTTAATATTAAACTATTTTTTCCTATAGTACAAAGCCAAATGGGGGTAGGTAGATTGTGTTGCACCAATCTTCTATGTGGAGAGGACCTTACAGCCTTGAAAATGAGTATTCAAAATTTGGGCTTGAGGCTTTTCTATGCCTCTTATAACCAATCGGTTTGTATTTTCATAGATCTATTGATGATAATAAAGGACAAACTCAATGTTAGTAAATACAGCCTGAGACCAAACTTTAGACAAAGACTATAAATGCCACTTTATGTATTTAATTACAGACACTTTTGTTAAAGCAATAGTTAAAGAGAAGAATAGTAAAATATTTTTCAAAAGAAATATTGTTTCATGACCTTGGAAATTGCGGTCAAAGATTTTTCTTATCCCAAGATTATAAATGACGATTAAGTAGTTCTACTTTGCCAAATATTTTTTGTAACGAATTACAATCTGTTCTGTTACACAATTATTCTTCTGAACCAATGTCCTCATCTTTATTGTCTTTGTCACATAATTTTGGCCACTGTAACCTCTTACCTTCCTCAGGTGTCTTGTATTCCGTGAACCTCCAACAATTTAGAACAGAACTCTTTATTTGATCTCTGGGGGTTCTCTGTTCTCATTCTATTACATGTCATGTCCAGATTGGTATGATGCTGATGTGATACATGTATTTTTTAAAACTCTGCAAACAATGTTATAAGAGCTATATGAATCCACTGGTCTGTCTGTCCACACAATATCTCCAAAAGTTCTCAATGAATTTCAATGAAAATGTGTAGAAGAGTAGGCAATAGTGGAAGGAAAAAATGATTTAGGGGTAGATCCAGGAATTTTTGAGTTATTTTGTCCACAAAATATCTCGAGTTCTCAATGAAATTTTGTGAATGGGTGGGCAATGGAATTTTACAATTACTTCCCCTGCATTGTATGTCCAAGTTCTCAATGAATTTCAATGAAATTTTCAGAAAAGGTTTGCCATGGGGTAATGAAGTTACATTTTTGGGTGGATCCAAGAAATCTTCTTTTGAGATATTGTTTCATTTTCTTTCTTACATTTATGCATTCACTCATGTTTGTTCATACAATATCTCCAAAAGTCCTCAATGAATTCCAATAACATTTTATTGAAGGGTAGATCATGGGCTAAGGAAGAATTTATTACATTTTGAGGTGGATCCAGGTATTTTTACAGTTACCTCTTCTGCATTGTAACTATTTGTGAACTGATTTTCATTTAGTTTTTAGTGACAATGGCGTTGGCAAAAGAATGCGCTCACTGAGTGCTTGTTCTGTTACTAAACTGGAAAGACACACTAGAATTTTCAAAGTCATTAGTTAACAAAATGACTTTGGAAAAAGAATGTAGACATGGTAATTAGAATTTAATTTTGAAATTGGAGACAGTACAAAGACAACTAGAATGATACGTGGCATTAGAGAATTAAGTTATAAGGATAGACAAGAAAAGTTAGGCATGAGAGAATTAAGTTATAAAGATAGACTAGAAAAGTTAGGCATGACTACTTTGTTTGAGAGGAGGGCAAGTGAAGACTTAATTGAAACTTTCAACATATTAAATAGTTTTACATATTATGAAATTCTAATGTTTAATAATAAGTAAGAAATGCATTCTGTGTTTGTGTGTTCGCGACCAACAGGCCATATTGTATTACCGGAGGCCTTTTAAGGGGCCCTGATCTTCAAATCAGTGGCAGTTTAGATCTGAATCCCAGGAGCGCCAGGTCGGACAAAGAGAGGGTTTGGTTCCCCTGCCTGTTAGGGGTGAAGAAGGAGAGAGCAGGTTAGAAGCAGTTGAGAATCCGGCAGACAGGCGACAGGTCCGGGGCGAAGTAGTTTCCTCTTTCACCCGGATGTGTGAAGTAAGGCGGAAAAAGAAGGAAGAAGCCTTGATTTTTGGATTACTACCATGGCTAGTAGTAATTTAGGAAAAACAACCACTCCTGTAGAAAAGTAAATGAAACGGAATTCGATGCCTCAACGTAACCCGTGAACTGTGCCGGAAAAGAAATAAAACCGCAGATTTCCAATTGAAAATTTGGAATTGTCGTCTTTCTCTCCACCCATGTTGGAGAGCCTTTTCTCCGAAATTGATTTCCCTCCACAGAAAGTTCAGCAACCGTCTACCCACAGCCCTGGAACGAGCAGTCATCTTATCATCTTCATCATCATCTCACTTTCTCATCTCTCACAGTGACCAGAAGAAAAACTACCAGCATTTTCCAACATAGGTCCACTGCAAAAACAAATTGATTTTTTTCTTCCAGAGAATTTTGAGATACTGGAATAGTCTACCAACTCAATAATAATAAATAGTACAAGGGTAAATAATTTTAAGAATAACTTGGACAAATTTAGATCTGGGATAGAAAATAAATTAACAGGGCAATTTGGGGAGTTATCGGCTGAAATATATAGAAAAATTTAGGAAAAAAATAAAATGTGCCTGGTAAATGTTTCTACTTATAGGCTTGCAATTGTTTTTACTGAGTTTCATACACATTTTTATCACTTGAATTAATGTGTATTTTAATGTTGAATATGTATTTCTATTGTAAATTGTATATGGAGATAATTTAATAATATTTAATGTGTTTTTTCTGTTCCTTTTCAGATTCATCCAAGTGGCTGGATTATTGAGCCAATCATTAAGGACAACAAGTTATGTTCTATGGTCACATACATTATGCAGGTAATTTTGTTTTTTATTTCTTTCATTGTAGATACAGAGGAAGCCGTTTATTATAATCACAGATAATGTTATCAAACGGTTATTGCATACAACAGTGGGGTTCAAAGATTTAAGTCAAAAAGTTATTTCCCTTGATTACACGGACATAGGCGAAAATA
>VCCN01006353.1:696154-706328 GCA_006491835.1 Architeuthis dux | reverse complement strand
TATTTTTGATGTTTAAAAATATTTTTGATATAGGTATTTACCAGCGCAAATTATTTTTGTTACAAAGCCACACGTATGAGTCACGCAGTGAGGATCGAACTCACAACCTAGTAGTAATGATCTGCGAGACCACGGCGACGCGACCTATATATTATAATTTACTAGTTAATACCTGTGAAAATATCCACGGATATATTTGAATTTCTATGAAACGTTTTTTAAAAAAAATAGTGAAATATCGTTTTAGTGGAAGAGTCCATAGATTCAAATGGTCGGTATTTTTATCAGCAAGTTTTTCTATCCGTGAGTGGAAGTGTCCAGTGTTACATACAGAAAAACAAAAAGGTCACACTGTTCATTACATAAGTATTAGTTAATCCACTGTTTCAAATGGTGGGTAGGAGTTATTTTTATCAGCAACAATTTTATCCCTGAATGAAAGAGTCCAGTGTATCCGCCAGAAAAACAAAAAGGTCACACTGTTCATTATATAAGTATATTAACTTAGCATGAGCTGGTATCAGACCATCTATACTGGGGGATCCAATGAGGCCAGCAAGATTAGCTTGCTGATCATTGCTATACAACATGCGTCCTGATCCGTTTTTATTCATTCATTTTTAAAAAAGAAAGATTATTCATTAACATAGACGTTTGGTATCAGACCATCAGTAGTTGGAGATTCAATGAGGATCGAACCTACTATCAACGGCCAGCGGATATATTTGGATTTCCATGGGATGTTTTTTTTTCAGTAAAGAAAATACTGTTTTCGTTTACCTTGCGCAGCCCAAGGTTTCAAATTGTGGTTAGAAGATATTTTTTCAGCAAAATTCTTACCCTTGAGTGGAAGAGTCGAGTGTTACGGACAGCGAACCAAGAATATCACACTGTTCATTATTAGAGTGGATTTGTATTATATATTTGCTAGCTTGACCCGTGGAAATTCCACGGGTGTTGACAATTACGATCATCCATTATCTCATGCCTCTACTATTTTCTCGCCCTATGTCTGTATCTTCTCATTCTCTCCCTTATCCCTTCCAGTCTTCGTTGCCTGTCCATGTTTTTATCGAAATGTTATACAAACATGAATTAATTTCATATGCGAAAATATAGAATGTAGAAACTAGATAACTGACATCAGTTTAAGGGAATGATACCATAAACTAGAAAATACCAAAATATATCCTTCTTGCTTTATAGATTTGCTGAATTTGATGAATAGGGCGTTATGATCTTTCAAGTAATGAGTAAATATGTATAGCGAGAAGGGAGAATCTGGTTGTTACTTTCAAGATATTACAGGGTGTCCCCTAAGAATGTCCTTTCCTAAGATTATCCATTATCTCATGCCTCTACTATTTTCTCGCCCTATGTCTGTATCTTCTCGTTCTCTCCCTTATCCCTTCCGATCTTCGCTACCCGTCCATGATTTTATCGAAATGTTATGCAAACATGGATTAGTTTCATATGCGTAAAAGGAATAAGGCATGCACACATATGTTCTACTACCTCCTTTCTTCTCTCGTTCTTTTGCTCTATCTCTCTATAAATAATGCATCATCATCATCATCATCATCATCATCATCATCATCATCATCATCATCATCATTTTAACATCCGTCGTTGGACCTTCCCCAAGATTCGTAGCGGGGCCAATATTTTCTGAACCTGTCTAAATCGTCACGCCGGCCACAATTTCGCATATGATCTCTGGGGATCCACGTCGTGAGTCGTGATGTCCAGCGGTTGTTTGACATTAAAGTATGTTCAATGTATCGCAATTTGTACGCCTTTCCGTCCCTACCTGCATTTTAATTCTTCGCTCATTGTCTTTTGATATACAATCAACAAACCTCTTTTCCTTTCACCTGGTTTTCTTTTTCTTTTTCTCTAGCTTTCTTACTTCCTACCTTTCTTGCTTCCCACACCTTTTCCCCTCCTCTCCTTTCCATAGCTTGTCCCAATTCCTTACCGCTTAATATTATTATTATGCAGGTTTCTCGGTCAGAAAGCGTAACTGATTCAAGCTCAGATTGATTGATTGATTAATTGATTTGTTTAGCGGCATATCAACCCTTGATGTGTCATTTAATGCCGAAATCTGTTTAAAATTCCCAAAAATAAAGTCTTGCAACTTAGGTGAACGGTTATTTTTGTTAATGTGTGTGTGTCTGTATGTTTGTTATGTAGATGTAAGGAAATCCGTAGAGGTAATTTGACAATGTGGAAATGAAAGATTGAGATTGAAATGACAATTCAGAAGACCTTGTTGTGTACAAATAAAATCTCTTAGTTTATTTTGACGTTTCGCCAGTTCATTCTGGTTTCTTCAGAAAAAGTGATGGAGATATAAGGAATTGTCTGTCATATATAGTTCATGTCTGGTTGTGGGAGGGTTTAGTGATTAATAATTAAATTAAGTGGATATTAAGTGTTTTAAATAGAGATTCGGATGAGATGTCTTGAAAGCTGTTGAAAAATGTACACTCAGCTTTCAAAACATATCATCCACGTGGTATATATTGGCTAAAGTATAAACAACCCCTGAAAGTTTCAGTTTGCTGTTACGTCTTGTTTGAACGAGCAGTACCCATAGTACACTATTCAGGACCCTTTCTAAACTAGACAAGAGAAGAACTGAGAAATCTGGATCAAAGAACGAGGAAATTGATGCCCATGCATGAAACCCGAAACACTCAGAGATGATGCTAACCGACTTTATGTCTCAAATGAAAGGAGAAAGGGGAATCGTCAGTATTGAGGATTGTGTCGACTCAACTATCAAAGGACTTGAGGATTATACAACACAGAACAATGAGAGATTGTTCATGAAAGCCAGAAACTGTAGCAAAACTGACAACTGACAAGAGAACAAATGTTGGCTCGGAAAACTGCAAAATGAGAAACCAAAATTGGGACGGAAAACAATTTCATGGAAATTTCAAGTTGTTATGATCACCAAAGTTCACTGAAGGGATACCCCCACCCTAATCACACAGCTTAGAGAGTACTCAATTAGCTACTGAGTGCACAGGGAAATTTGTTCTAATGAAGCGTTTTCCACACTCTTCGCTCATACCGGGAATCGAACCCGGGGCCTTCTGCGTGTGAAGCATACGTGCTAACCCTTACACTATCTGAGCGGACATTGTTGGCAACCTGGAACAATCCCGAAGAGGTTGAAAGAATTAGAAATCTGAGGAAAAAATTAAATCATCCAGACAACATAATAACTAAAATCAACCAGAATAATGTGGACAGTGCTTCTGTATTGAGGGGACTTGCTGTCACCTGATCTCCAGTGAAAGCTGTCACATTCTGCAGGTGTGAAGACCCAATGAGTATACAACTAAGAATAATAAACACAGAAAAACAGTAACTGTTTCTTTTGAGAAAAGACGAGATTGTAAACCACTTCATTAGTAGATACAGCAAGATAGCACAAAGAGATTATAAGAACAGGCATAGCGATGTAGGAGCAGTGACACACTGGGAACTGTGCGAACAACTTGGGTTTGACCATTTAAATAACTGGTATCAGCACAAACTAGAGGCTGTCCTAAACAACAGAATAACGGCAAAAGCATGCCATTATAAAAATACAGAGATGAAACAGTCAATCTTATAAGGGGGTGGAGTAAATTAGCTCAAAAGGAGTACACAGATATGACTGGGTAGGAACGGTGATCCACTAAGAATTGTGCAAAGGATTGGGATTCGATCATCCAGACGAATGGTAAAAACACAAACCAGAAGTTGTCCTAGAGAATAGAGAAAATAAATTCGATGGGACATCGAAATTTAATAGAGATGCGGGTGGCCTAACGGATAGAAGCACGGAAAATGAAATCACCGAACCGAGTTCAAGCTCCGGCCGAGACAGTTTGCATTCACTTCCCATCTCCAGCTATGGGTAAATAGCAGCGCAGACTGAGCTCTTTAGCCTTGGATAGCAACCAGTCTAGGAGACGGACAACTTTGAATTCAAATCGGGAAAGTCCAATCCCTTTCCAGAGTAAATGTACGATTAACTGGACTCTGGTGAATCTTCGACGGGCCTAGCAGACCGGAAGTGGATTATAATAAATTGCTCAAGTAAAATAGAGGAGAATAAAAACGTACGGATGAAATAATTCGTCTGCCGTCTCCACCTCCTCACGACTCCTCGAGTACAAGTGGAAGATTTTTAAAAAATGATGATATGCACAATCCAGGCCAAGGGATCAAATCTAGTAATTAAAACAGAGATAAGATCTATCAGACTTGACAAGAGAAGACCGAGGAAATTGATGCCCATGCATCAAACCCTACACCCCCAGTAGATGGTGTTGACCGACTTTATGTGAAAATAAAAGGAGAATCAAGACTCGTCTGTATTGAGGATCGTCTCGACTCGGCTATCAAAGGATTTGGGGCAATGTTCCTCATAATATTTAGTAGTCAGTGTACTAAAAAGAATTGATGTTGTGCAATTTATCATGTGACAAAAGTATGTGCGCAATGAATGTTAGTGCAGATGTAAACCTGGAATTGTTTCAAGATAATTTTGGCACAGCCTCCCGTCTCTCATGACTAATAAAACTGCATTGGCATGTTTTAATATAATCTGTTCAGTCAGATTATACAGTGAAATTGAAGGAGAGGGCGAGAAACTATAAAACTATCTGGACCTTGTCAGACAACTGGAAAACTGTGTAACGTGGAGGTAACAGTTGTAGTAACCATCATTGTTGGCGTGCTTGAAACATTCCCAAAAAGCCTTTGAAAAAGATTAGAAAACAGATAATCCGAGCAAGAATTGAAACGACATTTGGGGTGAATGCTGGCTTTTCGAGGAGACTTACTGTCACTTGATCTCAAATATTTACGACAGAGTAAGACAGAAGTAACAGTAGGAGACAAAAACGAGATTCCAAAAATGGAAAGAAACTAAATTGATCCCTTAGTTTGTGCCCGGCACTATTCATGCTTGTTCTTTTGAAAATTCGGACTTATTTTTAGTGATCCCTGCCAACAAACTGTGAGAGAAGTAACTTATTCATTGGTGCCCCCTTTTCTCAATTTTTTAATTGATCACCCCGACACGGCGTGTTGCCAAAAGACGTTGACCACGGTTTTTATTGAGTGACTACCCAGACCGGTCTTATCTGGTTATTCACCTTGGCCCTCTCTGTCCAGACAATATCGATTCCGAGACACAATTTTTTACTTTTATTTTTTTTCGGATTACCGATTATTAAGCAGTGGATTTCATAAAGATATGTGCTACTGAGTGTACCTCTTTCACAAATCGATCGTGATGTTAACCTTCACAGAGTGCTTCGTAAATATAACATTTTGTCGAAAAGTTCAAGGCTGGCTTGGTGGATATATTGCCAGTTATAAAGACAACATATCTCGTCACTGGCATGGCGCAATGGTTTACAGAGAAAAGAGCGAGTGGTTGAGCAATTGAGCATATCAGACTAGTCAGAAATGTCTTACCAGTCCCCAAAAGCTCATGGTAATGACGCAGTGGGTGCAAGTAGATTTCATGAATGGTTCGCGAAGTTCATAAAAAAGTGATTTTAAGCTTTAGAACCTAGATCGCTCTGGAATATTTCAGAACTTGAAAACTGATGAATTGGAGGAACGTTTGAAGGAAGATGCAACATAAACAATATGAGACATTACAGATGAATCAGTCAAGTTGTTTGAATGATTCATTGGAAAAGAAAAGACCCTTTTCTGGCCAAGGAATGTTTCCAGTGATTTTGTTGTATGACAATGCTCACCCCCATGCCGCAAATGCAACACAGTAAATAATCTCGGAACTAGGATGCAAAGTTCTTCCACGTGTAGTTTATTTTCCAGACTTATCACTATCACAGACATTGCTTAACTTTAGTGATCGATTTGGCCGCAATAATCCAGTACTTGAAAACTGATGAATTGTAAGAACCTTTGAAGGAAGATGCATCAGAAACAACATGTTAACTTGCAGAGAAGATAGAGATGAAACAGCAACTCATTTGAATAACGGATTGGAATATAACATAACTTTTTCTGAGCACGAAAGTCGACCGGTGATTTTGCAGCATGACAACGCCCGTTCTCATGTTGCAAATGCGATGCAGCGAGCGATCATGGAACTGAAATGAAGTCCCCCAACATGTGGCATAATTTCCAGATCAATCGGTGACTTGTTTTACTCCATGTAACACTCTTTGTCTGGTAAACAAACCCAACATTTGAAGATATCGGAAATGTTATCGCAGAATCCATTGAATCAAAATCGTCTCATTTATGATGGAATATACAATTTTGCTGAAAAGTGGCGAAAATACTTTGATAACTGAATAATGATGCTATGAATTTATATGAATAAAAAGCATGACTGCTGCAGGGTCGAACTCCACTCCTACTTCTATTCCGACTGAAGATGATTATTGCAACTTTTTTGTTTAACACAAGAATTTAGAGGAAGCAACTCTCCACTGATTGCATTTCCAATTTTTTAATATTGGAAATACAATCAGTGAAGAGTTGCCTCCCTTACATTAGGTGATGATTATTCTTGTTCTTGTTGTTACGTTGGGAGAACAAAGCCAACTCCAGCCTCCGACTTGAACTGCAATTTGACAAAAGATTTTGTCAAAAAAAAAAAATGCTGGGAACTTTTGCATCAACACAATAATATTAACGGAAAGATAATAGAGCTGTGGTTAGAAGATTGGAAAGGGGGCCGCGAGATCGACGACTTCATTTGAGCCCTCAAGCTGGGGAAAAAAAACTCCCCCAAAAGGAAATGATGTCATCCTTCATAGATACGCATTAGCTGGGCTTCGACAATGGTCGGTGTTCGAATCTAGATAAAAAACAGCCGAGATTTCGAATGCTGATTTTCAAGGCAGGCCCTAACCCACTAAAGCAAATCTTTCTTACCTCCGTTTCGCCTTGTGCCAGACGAAGCTTAGATTAGTAAATATCTATTCATGAACTTAACTTAGTCTAGCATATGGGAGGGGCACAATAGTGGAGCACACGTTTCTCTGGAACGGTCTGCAAGATTAGCTTGCTCTATAAAAGCAGCCCTTAGCTCACTAGTTTCGAAAAGATTTACTAAGCCTATCCTAGTCTGGTACTGGGTCAATATAATGGTACACCCAGTGACGGTCGAACTCACTACACTAGCAAATGATCTGCAATACTAACTCGCAAGCTAAGGCTCCAGGCCTGGCGTCCATAGCTCACTAGTTTTTCACCCGCTTTACGAAAGTTCACTTTACACCACTTCGTTTTTACGAAAGACTTCAAACCGCCATAACTTTGAACTGTGTCTGTGAGCATCTGTGTTTTACCTCGATTTATTTTGTGCCTCTGTTAGCAAGATGTGTCTTAAGGTATCAGAAAAGCCTAGCGTAATACTGGAAGACATGGAAGGTTATTCTTTGAATCTGGGAACGCTCAAAGCATTTTCTCATATAAATTAATGGTAATCGCTCCTTCGCTTTACGCCATTTCGACTTAGGAAAGGTTTCGTATGAACGCTCTACTTTCGGATAGCGGGGTAAACCAGTATTTACTAAGCCTATCTTAGTGTGGCAGAGGGTCAAAATAGTCCGGCGCCCTGCGTGGATCGAACTGTAATAAAACTAGAAAGCACTCAGAGAGCGCATACCTCTGCCAATGAATCAATCGAAAACAAATTCCTGGTTCCGACTCAAAATTTAATCACTTCTTATTTAGCCCATGGCCCACCCTTCCACGAAATGCCATTGAGAACTTTTGGAGATATTTTTGTGCGAATGCAAAAATGTATGAAAACATAGACAAGCCTGGCTGCTCCAGAGTCACACTCTGCTCCTATTTCCTGGTGTATTTCTAATATAAATTGTAAAGCTGTGTAAGACTTGTCTGTTTGGCGCAGTGGTAAGATGTCTGCTTTGAGGTCACTTGATTGTGTGTTCGAATCATGAAAGATTAATGCAGATTTTATATATCTGTTTACTCCCCTATTTTTGGTGAGGATTGTTCTTGTTACGCTGGAAAGTCTTGGAGTTTGACAAAAAATGTCTGTCAATCGAAAACAAGTTTCTGGATCCACTTCAAAATTCAATCACTTCCTTAGTGCATTGTACTACCTAACCCAGACCCATTTCTACTCGAAGAAACATTATGTGGGATTCTGGGTATGCAAATTGACACAGTCACATGACTGCTCCAGGATGTTCAGTAGATGTCACATAGTACACCGCATGAGTTAAAATCAAGGATAAAATATAATATTATATAAGCGACTGCGCAGATAAATTAAATTGTATTTGACACCGGTGTCTCAGTGGGTTCTTATGGGTTAAATTCATTGAACACTTTTGGAGATATCGTGTTGACAGACATAAAGACAGACAGACAGGAAGACAGACAAACATATACCTCCCCAACTTCGTTGGCAGATGTAAACTAGAGAATGATCTGCAAGACTAGTTTGTTCATCATCGTTGTACAGCAAGCACCACGAAATGGCATTTGGAGCTCTTTAGCTCTGTAAAGCAGTTCATCTTGGGCGTCGGGCTAGCACCTCTGCCTTGTAAAAACCCACACTCGCTACAAACAATGATTGGGTCTCCATGGGTCGTTTGGGAAATGGAGACAAAACCATTGCCTCGTTCGACACGGGAAGCAACCTTGCTTTTTTGGTGCGATTAGTGAATTAGATCAGCCTTGATGAGACCTTGTTCTTAATGACTCACCTGTAAGTAATTAGTGATTAGTAAATAACACATATCGGATGTTTCAGTTCGAGTCCAAGGCTAAGAAAGCTTAATTTACAAAGAAGAGGCTCTTTGGCAAGTGGACAAAGACATTGATTAAGCGTGTCTAATAACCTGTCTAGTGGTCGTGAGTTCAATCCCTGGGTCAGGTAGTGCCACAAAAAAAATCTCTAAACTCTGGTTCAGTGGAAGAGACGAACAAACGACATCGCAAGACGAATTAGCTATCACCACTGGCATGTACAACGGAACGAGAACAGTTTAACCCGCTGGATTGAAAAAAGTACGACAGACACCTGAAGAAGGTCGGAGAGTACAACGGCCGAAGCGTTGTGACTATAAAAACCAAGATAAGGACACTAGTCCCAGTAAATCAGCGTATAACAAGACTGGCTGTTGCAGGGTCAAACCCCACTTCTATGTTCTTGCGTTTTTGTAACATAATTCTTTGTAGCTATGTAAGACTTGTCAGTTTGGCTCAGTCAGGAAGAGAGCCGTCTACCGGTCACTTGGTCGTGATTTCAAATCACAGTAGGGAAATATTACTTTTAGATATCGGTTTGGTTTAAAGTGACTGGACAGACAAACAGTGAAGAGTTTACTCCACTAAATTAGACGAGGATTGTTCTTGTTGATACGGTAGAAAAATAACGTCAACTCCAACTTGAACTGGAGTTTGACAATAACTATTACAGAGAGGCACTTCCATGAATAAGTAGATTTGTTAATTAGTGATTAGCATATATACATATATATATATATAATATACACAAATATAATAATATAATAATACAACTAATATATACAAATAATATTTCCTGTAAAATCCTAGTTGCTAATAAACATTATGAGAGAAAAATGAATAATAAGAATACAAATAAAAGTGGGAGGAGCTAAATATGGTGGTGTCGTGTGCAAAAAATATTTGTATAAAATGATTTGTTCGCCCGATGAGTTGCCTGTGGCAGTGAAAAGGACTGTCAATCTGTAGCGAACCCCATAACATATATAAAACTTTTATACATATATATATACATTTATTGATTTTAGAAGTAAGGAGATTTAGGGATTACTCGCTATGATTACTATAACATTTAAAAAAATCTTTTTATTATTTTCTACTGTTGGCGGGGGCGGATTTCTCGTTTAAAAAAAAGAAATTTCATTCAGTACATGGTACGCTTGATAACAAGGAAATAATTCTTCATTGGAGAAAATATATTTTCACGAATTTTTCACAGAGGTGGGAAGATGACAACTCCCCCACCCCAATTTTGATATGAATAGTTTTTGTTTGCTTTGTATATGAAATGAAGGGCAGTAGCATTTCAACGTGCAGGTTTCATATGACGCTTTTCGTTGAACGTGATTGATTGATTGATTGATTTGTTTAGCGGCCTATCGACCCTTGATGG
>VCCN01006353.1:414940-425654 GCA_006491835.1 Architeuthis dux | reverse complement strand
GTTTTTTTAGGGGACAGTTCTGGTTGACTGTTTCTAACATGATATGAAAATCTTAGATGTATGCAAATCTATGACTGTGCCGACCTGCCATAGAAACAGTTACCGACAGGATTTATGTTTTATACAATTTATCATTAATCAGAAAAGCAAAAATAAGAAATAAAAAAATTATCTTTCAGCAAAGGAAGTGGGTGTTTCATTTTTATTTTATTTTATTGACACTTCTTTGAACCCGGGCGGCCATTAGCTTTTCTTCAAAAAGCTAAGATCCAGCGTTCAAATAAACCCAGATTCCACATAAAAACCCATGGTAGGCAGTGATCATTAAATAGTCCAAATTTTCAAAAAACAAGTGTGAATGCTGTTGGACACAAACTAAGGGATCAATTTGGCATAAACTCACACTGTAAATTGAACCCCCCCCCCCACTAAAAACGTATTTAGGGGGAGAATTTACAAAAGAGCATTTTCCCATCTCATTGAGGGGAGTGATTGTGCAAAATTGCAAGTTTCTACTATGAACGGTAAGGGCTGGGCAAAGTCCGGATACATAGATAGATACCATTGAGTGCAACTTGTACAATCTAAAATGTTCAGATTGGAATTCAAGGTTAAGAATATTTACCTCTTACACTTCAATTTGTTGAAAACAAAGCAAATGTTTTGTTCCACAGTTGACTAAAGTCTCATATATTTGCCTCGCTTTGATTCATCAACTTTATTAGTTTTTGATTCAAATACAGGTAGCTACTCTAAAGATTTAAGTAATAAAAAACCTGAGAAACTGTAATCAGATCTGCCAAGGCTTAGAAATTCTCAGGAGGGAGATTTCCCCCCAAAATGTGCCAAAGAGAAATTGAGATGCTGTATCCCCCGCATAAGCCCCCACCATTTCAACCACTGACTAGAACATGAAAGAATCAAGACACCAACATGAAAATCTGGCCCCCAGTATTTTAAACATTGCTCTTTTCAATGGTTCTTGGTAGAGAATTGTGCTGATTGTTCCACATGTACATTTTTGCCTTTAAAAATAGTGCATTTTTTAAAATTCGGGCCATTTTTTAAAAACCTTATATCTCAGGATCTAGAAAAGCTAGAAAGATCCAGATTGCAACATTTTGTAGTGTATTGGCATCACTTTGTTCTTTGCCAGACAGAGCAAACAGAGTTGGCTAGGTTCTGAGTAATGATTACTTAAAAATGGCTTCTCGGAAATACCATTGAAATTTGGAGCCCACTTTGACATCTTTTTCTGAAAAAATTATGCTTTCTAGAGCTAGGCTGATAACATTTTCAAGATCTACATATAAAGTTAACCCTGCAGGGCAGTAGAAGTTTCTGTTGTGGAATGGTTACTAGTTAAAAATGGAAAAAAAGATTTTGTCGTCGCTTCAAACAAAGTAGTCCTTGTTCTTGGATCCATAGCGACTGAACGAGTAAAGATATTGAGCTAAAATTTTACAGGACTTCATTTTAAATCCAAATGAACATCTGAGATGTTCGAGTAAGGATCACTGGTCCACTTGACACGGTATGACCCCATAATATTATATAAGAGACTGTGCAGATCAGTTAAATTGTATGTGACACTTAGTACACTTCATGAGTTAAATCAAGGATAAAATATATGATATAAGAGACTGTGCAGATCAATTAAATTGTATGTGACACCAGTGTCACAGTGGGTTCTTATGGGTTAAACCAAGATAATGCGGGATACTTGGTAGGTCTGCAAATAGGAGGGGAAAAAATGTTTACAGGCATATTTTTTTCAATGCGGGAGATTCGTACAAATTCATTATAGGTGGGGGAGACAGCACTTGGTTTCAAAATGCAGGAGACTTGGTAGGTTTGTGTAATGTATGGAAAAAAACTTAGATTTCATTAAATTTTAAAATAAAAACCCCAGAAACCCAGACGGGTATCGAAAAACCCAGATCTGACAGCCTTGCCTTGAACTGCCCCTGCATATGCACTTTATAAATGATAGACCTGTAAATGATAACTTGGTGGTTGACCTGTGACATTTTTTTATTTACTTTTTTTCCGTATTTCTGATGCAGAGAGATTTACCCTTGAGATTTACCTTATTGTATCTTAGGAACTGTTTTGTGGAGTTGCTTTTTAAAACGCATAAGAACCCAGATCCATTTCTACTTGAAGGAACATTATGTGGCATTATGGGTAGGCAAATTGACACAGTCATGTGACTGCACCAAGATGTTCAGTAGATGACACTTAGTACACTTCATGAGTTAAAACCAAGGATAAAATATAATATTATATAAGAGACTGTGCAGATCAATTAAATTGTATGTGACACTTAGTACACTTCATGAGTTAAAACCAAGGATAAAATATATTATATAAGCTACTGTGCAGATCAATTAAATTGTATGTGACATCGGTGTCACAGTGGGTTCTTATGGGTTTTAATCTAATGTGTATTAAAAATAATCAAAATAGAAAATGTAATTCAAGAAATTACCTGTGTAAGTCGTCTTTAATAGATACAAATCTAAGGTAAAATACATATTAGTTTGTTTGCAGAAAATGTGTTAATCACTGCTACACACAACACTGGTTTATTGCTGGCTTTAGGCTTTAATCACAGCTACCCAAAACTCTGCTTTATTGCTGGGTTTAGGTTATTCATGTGTTCTGACATTTATATGTATCTAGACATTTCCCTGTCCTAACCATTCACAGAAGGAACATCAATGAGTAGGGAAAATGTTTTTTTTGTTTTTTGTTTTTTTTTAAAATTCCCCCATAATAGGTTTTTAGAGGCAGGGATTCAATATGCAATGTAAGTTTATGCTAAATTGACCCCTTAGTTTGTGTCCAGCAGCATTCTCACTTGTTTTTTTGAAAATTTGTCCTTTTTAGTGATCACTGCCCACCACCACTGTTTAATTTACAAGGTAAAAACATTTTGTCAGAACACATTAATAACCTAAACCCAGCAATAAACCTGTGTTGTGGGTAGCAGTGATTAATCATTTATTTTAGGGGTGGGGCTGAGAACCCTTGCTACACCAGTGTATACAACTATATAATTGGTAATTTCCCAGTTTACTTTCATGGTGAATATAACATTTTTTAAATTGAAATTGAATTATACATACCTTATAGTTTTCTAAATCCTCTATACATCTGGTATAAGCTATAATTGTTAAACTCCAATCAGAGGCTGGAGTTGACGTTGTTGTTACTCTGGAACAAGAACAATCCTCACCTAATATAGGGGAGTAAACTCTTCACTGTTTGTCTGTCCCGTCACGTTAAACCAAACGATATATAAAATTAACATTTCCCTACTGTGATTTGAAATCACGACCAAGTAATCAGTAGGTGGCTCTCTTACAGACTGAACCAAACTGACAAGTTTTACATATCTACAAAAATTTGTTATACTTTTTTATTTATCATATATACAATACAAAAGTTAGTTATCATCTTCAGTCGGAAGAGAAGTTGGAGTGGAGTTTGACCCTGCAGCAACCAGGTGTGTTTTTTTATTAATTTTAAAAATCACCATTGTCCCCTTTAAAAAAATGTGGGAAGGGATGGTTTAACCGTGTGGTTCCCAACCTTTTCGAGTCATTCCCCAGTTTTGTCAATAAAATTACTAATATCCCCACCCCCTCCATTAATTAAGTTGCAACAAAGAATAATTTCAAATAATAACTTTATTTAATGTCTAATTAGACCGCTTCATACTAAGAATTAATTTAATTTTATAATTGTACAGCTACTGCTGTGTATTTGTTACTCAAAGAAAGTAAGTGAAAATAATTAGGAACACATCATTTGAAATTCAAATTTATTACAAAAAGAAAAAGAAGAAGCATTCTGCTATCGTAACTGATATACACCTCAATGTGATCTCTGTTCTTGTTTTTTTGCTACTCGTTCTTCGATTTGTGGGTCTATTAGTGAGAGAGCACATCTTAAATCATTCTCAAATTGGAGCTTATTTCAAGCCTTTGACTTGATAGATAGAAGTGCAGAAAATCCTATCTCTAGACTGGACTTTTATTTTTACCTAATAGCCTTATTCCTCCCTTGGACTACTCAAATACCCCCCTGGGGGTGGGGGACCACTGGTTTAAACATTTATTTCACAGTCTTTAAAATCTTGGATTTTTAATATAATTCTACATTGGGCCAGAGGTATAAATGGATCTGGAATATGTGTGGCCTATACAATCTGCACTAGGTGTCCCACAATTGCAGCCTTGTGCCAGACTAGGTTAATCTTAGTAAATAACCTAAGTAGGTTTATGTTTGCAGCCTGACTAAACATAAATTTGACCAACTTACCCATTAATCTAAAGTTAAACCCTTTCCTCTTGATAGTCTCCTAACCCCCAAATTACTTTGTCCCTGGCTGCGCAGTATGTGATCTTCCCTCAGGGGTCCTTGAATTGTTTCAGTTCTTATTGGTTTAGATTGAATTGAGAGGGTCCCGTTTTTCTATTCAATGTAATCCATGCCCTGGACCCGCCCTGTGTCAGAAGGTCTGTTGGACAGTATGAAAATTTGACTTCTCAATCCTGCTTTCTAACACCCCACCCCCTTTAACGCTCATTCAAAATCAGTAAGCCACTTCAGAAATTATTTTTTACCATGACTCGTATTGCAAATGAACCTGACTTAGAGCTTCTGACTATCAGCTTTTCCAAGGTTTTAGCAAACACTTCATCTCATTATGCACAAACATGCAGATTGCATTAGAACAGGAAACTCCATTGAGAAGCCACACCAGACACTAATTTCTTTTCCTTTAGCACAATTTTCAGATAAGATGCTTTTTGACTGCATTAGGATAAGGAAGAGTTGGTTAAATTTAGGGGCGGATCCAGGAATTCTTTTTACGATACAAGATATTTTTTTTTTTTTTAATGCAATCAAGGGGTAATCAATCAATCAATCAATAAATTACTTCTCTCGCTATTTGTTGGGCTGTGATCACTAAAAACTATCGATTTTCAAAAAAGAAATGTGATCACTGCAGGACACAAACTGTACTTATATTGTAAATTGTACGGGGGTTACAATTTACTAAAACCTATTTTTTTCGAGGTGGGGGATTTTGAAAAGAATTAGACATAATAATGAGTAAATGTTTAAATTGTCAGCCCTCTAGCTCCATTGATGTGGCCTGTACGTGCGATACATATATAACCAGCCAAACCAACTTAAAAACTGAAGAAACCTATTTTGATGTTGACTATTTTGCTTGACAGTTTCTAATAGTTCAGATAATGTCTAAGCAGAGTAACTGTTTTGTAAAGACATCTGTGAATGTTTCCGCTTAATAGATGAACATTGTTTTAAAGAAATTGCAAATGTTTGTGCAATCATTTTTTTTTGTTTTTTTTTTTTTCTGAGTGTAGCCGAAGTCTCAGATTGATTAAATAAAGGATGATGTTTTTAGTGAGAGTTCAATTTGGAATTTAAGTTTATGCTAAATTGGTCCCTTAGTATTCACAATTGTTTTTGTTTTTTTAAATTCAAACTTTTGTGGTGATCATTACTCAACAAAAGGCGAGAGAAGTAACTTATTCATTGATCACCTGTTTTTCCAATATTCTAATTGATCACCCCCAACATGGCATGCTGCCAAAAGACATTGGTCATGTGACGGTTTCTATTGAGTGACTAATCAGACCTGTTTTATTCTTTCTTTAGTGTTTTTAGTGAAGCTGAAGTCTCGGATTTACTGATTTGATTAGCGGCATATCAACCCTTGATGGGTAATTTAATGCTGAAATCAGTTTAAGATTCTCAAAAAAGTAGTCTTGAGACTTTGGTGAAAGGTTATTTTTGCTTGCGATTTTGGTGAAAGTGGCCCCTGGTTGGGGGGGTCCTACCCCTCTGCTGGGGATGCAGTCGGCGCATTCTAGCCCCCAGGATGATGTGATAATATATTTTTGCACCACAATTATGGTCGAGTAGGTACCCCAGAAAGGAGTATTCATGACCGTCTGCGAATTGTTTCCTTCCTGGGGACATTTTGTAACATGTTTTTTTTTTAAACTCAGTTGTTTGTACAAATTATTTTAATCTAAGAAAGGATAATTAAATTTCCCGTGACCAATATCTTTGTCTAGGTTACTCTTGAAGGAATTCATGTTTCCAGATGTGATGGTTGCTTTTTCTATAGAATGGCCACTCTGGCATCCATATATTACATTTTTTTTCTTTAACCCATAAAAACCCACTCTGACACCGGTGTCACGTACAGTATAATTGATCTGCACAGTCTCTTATATAATATTATATTTTATCCTTGATTTTAACTCATGAAGTGTACCAAGTGACATCTACTGAACATCCTGGTGCAGTCACGTGAATGTGTGTCAATTTTCCTACCCAGAATCCCACATAATGTTCCTTCAAGTAGAAATCGGTCTGGGTTCTTATGAGTTAATACAGAAAAGAATCCATGTGTATTCTCAAATTGATTTTTAGCAAATCTGCACATAGCCTAGAAACATGTGAGATCCATTGAGACCATAATTATAAAAGGAGTCATATTTCTGGAACCTTTCTTGCTAAGACTCTGTTCTAAATAATACTATTTGACACATGACAGTTTTTCAACAAAGACTTTCCTTCAATGCAGAGATTCATAAACCTATAATTACAAACATGTATGTCTGTAACCTGTCTGTTAGGGTCCACACTGGTTATTATCACCATTTAATTACAAATCATTTCTTCTTCTTCTAAGCAGTCTGCTACTTGGTCATTATACCATGTGACTATCTTTCCTGTCCCTACAGTCAGATAGGTCCTTAATCCTTATCTAAAGGACATGTCTCTTTTTATAATTTACCAAGCTTTGCTTAGTCTGGCACAAGGCCAGTAGCACCTGTATCTCTTCTTTATTTATGGTCAACCCTCTCTCTTTTGAAGCAATTGGGACTTGTATTGGCAAAAGAACGAGTTGATTTTTTAAAACTCTTAAATTCATAGACTGCTTGTAATTGACAGTGGAACTTAAAAATTGAATTGAATAGAAAAAAATTCACCAAATGGTCAAAGGGAGGTAATACTAATCAGGAGTCATTTCTTTAATGAATTTAAGAGTTAAACTTTGCTTAGTCTGGCACAAGGCCAATAGCGTTTCACTCTTAACAAATCTGCTTCTGTTCATGAGATTTAAATTTTTTTAAATATAGATTTTCATTATTTTATTTTAAAAAAAGTAGTGCCTGCAATTGGGTGGTGAAAAAGCTTTTGATTTATTTATTAAAAATAAGACAATTTTTTAAATTTATTTTTGCCATGAACTTTATTGAACAACGTTTTAACAGTTATGTTCCATCTTCTGCCATCTTTCGGCAACTTCATAATTCAATCTTCCCCAAACTTTCTGTCTTTCTCTGCAAAGAACAGCTCTTTTGCAGTCTTCCTGGGAATTGAAATTTTCTTTCAATAAGATAATTCTGTAAAGATCGGATTAAATGGAAATCCAAAGGTGCAATATCTGGTGAGTGACTAAGACGGATAAGTGAAAACTTCTCATCCCAGCTGTAACGATTCTTATCTGATCACCAAATAAATAAGCAGTCTAAATTTATCTTGATGGAATATTATGCCCTTTCTCTTAATTGATCCAGACATCTTTTCATCAGTTGGTCTAATTGGGAGCAGTACTTGTTCAAATCAATCATTTGGTTCTCCAGAAGGAGTGTATTGTAGTGGACTCAGTTCAAATCCCACCATGTAGACATGTTTATATGTTTGTTCACACAATATCTCCAAAAGTTCTCAATGAATTTCAATGACATGGAACAATCGATTAAATATTAAGATAGATCCAGAATTCTTTCTTTTTTTTTTTTTAAGTGACCATGATGTTGGAGGTATGTGCTTTCTACAGGGTGGCACAAAATAAGCTGACCATTTTCATTAATATTCTTTTTAATTTAAAAAAAATTAACATAAACTGTTATAACTAATATGTTAAGAAAGGGACACAAATTATTGCTACAGCCTTGAGCAACAATAACTTAACTAACGATAACCAGTATTTTTTTTCCCCTTTTTTTTATTTAAAAAAAAAAATTAAATTTGACTAGTTTTTACCTTCATCCTAATTTTAGTTGCTTTTATACAACATTAATTTGGGCCACTGTTTCTATGGCAACGAATAACAGCCCAATCGGAAACAAAGAGTAAGCCTTCGGTGAGAATCGATCTCACACCCACATTGCCAGAGGGAGACTAGTTTATGCCTAGCTGCTTTTACCAATCAGCCACAAAGACTTCATGGATTAGCAGAAGCTAAACTCACTCTCTACAACCGACTCTGCACCATATTTATGTTGTTTTTACATATGAGACCTGGTAGTCTTTTCATAAATCGATCTTTATTATTTTGGATGAAGTATTGTAGTACAGTATATTTAACAAAAATTAAATTTGACTAGTTTCTACCTTCATCCTAATTTTAGTTGCTTTTATACAACTTATTAATTCGGGCCACTGTTTCTATGGCAACGAATAACAGTGCAATTGGGTACAGTATAAGCAGTTTCCATGACTTTCGCTATTAAATCTTCTGTCAGAGGAGAGAAAAAAACAAAACCAGTGGTCGGAATGAATTAAAACGGCCAGCTTATTTTGCGCCTCCTATAGCTCAACCATGAAATCCTGCCTGACCCCAGGCTTATCATCTAATGAAAATTTGGCTGGTAGCACTACAGATACACTGCTGGATTATAATTACCTTAAATCCTTTCAGATCCTCTTTGGGGAGCAAGGTCATCCCTTTTCCTCCATAACTGTTCCATGGAATGAGGTCAGTGGATTATGTCTGAAATTTTTTGTTCAAATGAAAGAGCCAAGTGATGATTATTGGAGATTATCTGAATCCTATTGTTGATTTCTTGTGGGATTAAAACAAGTCCTAGCAAATTTGATTTACTAACCCCTAAATGGATTATACAGATTATTCTCTCCAGAATTTTCCTAGTGTATGGTGATTTATGTTGAATTCTTGTCCAAAACCTTTTTTCAGTGAAAAGATAAGACAGGTCTGGTCAGTCACTGAATAGAAAGCATCACAGGACCAACATCTTTTGGCAGTGTGCCATGTTGGGGGTGATCAATTAAAAAAATTGGAAACAGGGGTGATCAACGAATAAATTACTTCTGTTGCCTTTTGTTGGGTGGTGATCACTAAAAAAAAGTCTGAATTAAAAAAAAAGAAAGAAGATTTAAAAAAAACGAACAACCGTGAACGTTGCCGGACACAAACTAAGAGGCTAATTTAGCATAAATTTGCATTGTAAAGTGAACTGTACACTAAAAAGCAATTTTATGAGGGAATTTTCAAAAAGCAAAACCGTTTTTTCTAGACATAATAAGGAGTAAATGTTTAAATCTTCAGCCCTCTAGCTCCATTAGTGTGTCCTGTACATGCAACACCTATATACCTAGATAGATAGCCAGAATCACTTAAACTGAAGAAACCTAGTTGACAGTTTTGGTTGACTGTTTCTAATACTGGACATGAATTCTTGCGACCCCTCTTTTTGAGCAATAAACAAAAATATTTGTGTGTTGTGCATTTGGCAGTGGTTTTTGTTTTGTGCTCTTAGTCAACGACAACTATGTGGTAATTTAGTGCACCTATGGCAGGTCAATTGTTTTTTTTTTGTTCACAGATAGTGAACCAGAAGTTTCGTTTTGTGATGGAAAAAAACCTGGTACGAGTAATGCAAAGAAAGCAAGCGTTTCACCCCATGTTTCAAGAAGTACCACACCTAGTAATATGTAACACTTTTTCTAATCGATTCTCTTTGTAAAGATCTCATAATAAAATTTGAACTTCATTTATTTTTTTTAATCCTTTTTCAGTATAGTAAGACTGTTCCAAAAAATCTGTTTGCCAATTTTTTTAACTATAGACAACATATCTGAGCATAATCCCCAGGATTATATTTTCTGCGTGATATTTCGTCATTAAATTCATGAAAAGACAAAAAAACTATTTTCTACATGGGCGTATTGTATACTTGAAATAAACAATGCCTCAACCACTAAGCACATATGTAAATTTGCAAGTGTTGACTTATAACAATTATATCATTATTCATTTTTATTATTAGATGAAGTATTGTCAACCATTGTTTTCATTTTGACTACTATTAATCACTGCTATCCATAACACTGGCTTATTGCTGGGTTTTGTTTATTCATGTGTTCTGACATTTATATCTGGACTTTGCCCTGCCCTAACCGTTCTTAGTAGAAACTTGAAATTCTGCACACACACACTCTCCTCAATGAGTAGGGAAAGTGTTGTTTGTTTTTTTTGTTGATAATTCCCCTCCTAAATAGGTTTTTAGGGGGGGTTCAATATGCAATGTGAGCTAAATTAGTCACTAGTCATTTCCTGTTTCAACATCTTGTTTTTGGACACACGCGCATATGCATATTTTCTAAGGTCCCCGGGGTCACTTCTACTTCCGCCCAGGTGTTGGCCCGGAAATGACCTCCCATGGCAGTATATCATAACAAATTAACTTTCTATTAAAAAGTGATAGGGGTGTACTTATTTATGGGCAATACTGTATGTAAAACCTGTATAATATGTCGCAAACATTTATATTTTAAAAAAAGTGTGCCGCCAATGTAAAAAGTTTGGACAGGTCAGCTTTACTGTATTTTGGCTTATCAAAGGTTTTTC
>VCCN01006353.1:395287-405299 GCA_006491835.1 Architeuthis dux | reverse complement strand
GTTTTTAGATGGGGCTTCAATTTACAATGTAAGTTTATGCCAAATCGATCCTTACTGTGTCCAGCAGCATTTTCACTTGTTTTTTGAAAAATATGGTCTCTTTATTGATCACTGCCCAACACCATTGTTTAATTTACAAGGTAGAAAGAAGTATATATAGGTGGCAGTGATTCATAATTTCCCTTGTAATACTGGTTTTTAATCTTTTTGTTTTTTCTTTTTTTTTTCTTTTTTTTTTCTTTTTTTACCTTTTTTTTTTCATTTAGACCTTTGCTTTTGTTTTACCTTTTTTAAAACTTATATGTGATCTTTTGTTTTGGTTTTCCTTTTACTCAGTCCCTTTTACCCTTTTCTAATTTCAGGTGAAATGGAAGAAGATGGTGAAGGTATCACCGTGGAAAACTGATCGTGCCTTGGCATTACTCTTTGCAATCGTCTTCCCGTTCTGGTCTGGTTCGCTCGCCGAAACCTGTCCTTTCCTTTGCCAATGTGTCAATAATCAGTATATTTACTGTGATGGTCGTGGTATCACCCCCTTCATGTTGCAACGGATGACCCAGGAAATGCCAGCCAATGCCCGTTTCATTGACCTCAGCAAGAACAAACTGGACAACATTCCTGTAAAGGTTTTTGACCACTTCACAAAGATTCACCACCTCAATCTGGCGGCCAACCAAATCCGAGATTTGAATCCCAAGGTCTTTTACAATCTCACGACCCTCAATAAACTAAACCTGCAGGCTAATCTTCTGTCACAGATAAAGACCAATTTGCTAAGTGGGTTGACAGAACTTGAAGAACTTCATCTTGAATGCAATTACATCCAGAGCATCAACAACGATACATTTTCTGGTCTGCAGAATCTGAAGAGACTTTACCTGCACAAAAACAATATTGCAGAAGTGCATAGGGACAGTTTCAGTGGTCTCATGGCTCTGAAAGTATTCGACGCTTCTTCAAACGCAATCCATGATGTGACAGACAACAGCTTCGCAGATCTAAGACAACTTGATGTCTTGCAATTAAATAACAATCAGATTGAAAGCTTGACCGCTTCCACATTTTCTGGACTCTTGTCACTAAAAGAGCTCTTCTTAGACTGGAACTTGATTTCAGATCTTAGCTCCGACTACTTTTATGACGTGGCTGGAACTCTAAAAGTCTTGTCACTTAAAGATAACAGGATTTTTCTTATTGAATCAAACTGTTTTGCTCAAATGGGTCAGTTACAAAAACTTTTTCTCAATGGAAACTTGTTGTCCGATTTTAAAATTGACGTATTTCGTGGTTTGGATGGTTTGCAGGAAATTCATTTGCAGAATAATAAATTCAACTTCCTTCCCCGTGACATTCTTGCAGGCGCAGATTCTGTCACATATGCTGATTTCAGCCAGAACTACATCACCAGCATAAGCACTGATGCCTTCTCTAATTTCCGTGATTCTGTCCGTTATCTCTATCTACAAAAAAACCACTTACTAGAACTGCATGCGGGGATGTTTCGACGTATGTCACTCCTCCGGGATTTGAACGTCTCCCACAACAGGATTTCCTTGATACGGGAAAACGTGTTTGAGACTTTGAGGAATTTACGTATTTTGGATCTTTCTTTCAATAACCTCCGACACTTAGATGCCCACCATCTTAAAGGTGCTACGTCATTGGAGAAACTGTATCTCCACAATAATCCACTGGAAATATTTTCAGGCTTTACATTTAACGACCAAAAATCCCCCATCTTTGTGTCTCTGAACCTAACTGTGGTCAGTATCACAATATCATCTGTAACGGTCAAGTGGCCGTATCAAAAAGGGTCCCAACTCTACTGGTCAATGACTGGTGTTTGCTTGAACAATTCTAACTGTCCCTTTCGGTCACAGGCAAGTTATTTTCCAACATACAAAACAGAAATAACTATAGACAATTTGCAGCCATTGTCTTTGTATTATATATGTGTTAATCCAAATTTCATGTCCAGCCAAGTGGTCATCACTCAGTGTGTTCATGTGACCACCCCACCTTCACCTTACATTCCTGCGATGACCACTGAAAAGCAGGTCTCGAATCCAAACTCATCCTCCACACAATATCATCCTTCCATAATATTCACATTACTTTTATTATTTATTGTTGACTGCATTTTATTATGAAACCAGACAAAAAAAGCTAGGGATATTTGCTACATATGAATTGGCCATGGGGATGATCCCTTAACTGAAAACTATTTTATGAACTAGCTGTTTAAATAACCCGTCATGACGGATAGGTAGGATTTTAAACTAGCACATCAAATGAAGATGTCACTCTAATAGATGTTGATAGTAGTGATCAAAACAACAAAGATGAGGATGCTAGTCTGAATAATAACACTTCACTTAGAACAACACAGTAATAACATTTTTATCTGTGACGCAGATGACACCTGCATCAAGATAACTTCTGAACATTTGTGGAAGAAGTCCTACATTTCACCAGTGGTTCAGCATTATACATTGTTACCTACAAAATTTTAATCTTGGGTATAACTATTATACCTATTGACCGTAAAAGGAGCCTTCTTGACAGGTGACATAGTTACATATTTCTCACCTGTATTAATGGTTGGTGTTCCAGCCCTTGTAAAATCCTTGATTTTGAATGCCAATTTTGAAGGCAGGCAAGTCCTCCCCATTTGAAAGATTGGCACAATACAATCTATGTACCCTTAATTCTTCCCAGCTCAGCTTTATGGTACATTAAATTCAGCTTAGTAAATATTTATACTGACCATAGAAAAGAATTGGTGTAATAATGAAAAAGAAGAAAGAAGTCACACAGCAGCAATGTTCAGATATTGACTTATATATATATATATATCTATATAGTTGAAACAATAAGTCTGTAGACTGACAGCTGAATTTGATCTGAACTTTCACTGTATAATGTTCAATTGATGTGATTAATGGAGGAGCATTGGGTTAAATACATTGACAAGGAAGATTATGTTGAAAAAAATGAATATTTGTTGTATAAAATAAATGCTTTTTTCATCATTAAGCTAGGGAATTATTGATGTACCTATGTATGTATGTATGTATGTATACAGTGAGTGCAAAAAGAATCTGATACATCTCCAAGTTCATTTTAACATGTTTATACATTTTCAAAATTGACAGACTTTGGACCAAAGATTTCTGATTTTTGTGAATAACTTTTCAATGTTCAATCTTGTTTCAATATTTTTTGATTTTTGTATTTTTAAAATCTTTGGTCCAAATTCTGTCAATTTTGAAGCTGTATAAGGATGTTAAAATGAACTTTTTGAAATGTATTGGATACTTTTTGCACTGTGTGTGTGTGTGTGTGTTATATCTATCGGGTGGCCCATTTATATCTGACACTTTTCAATTACTTACAACTTTGATAATATTTGAAGGTGTTAGATAAGATTAATGTGTGTTATACATGGTTTATAAGTAGTTATTTTTATATCTTACAGTATTTTGCGGCATATAATAAGCACTTCTTTTTTTCAAAATCAGACCCTCAAAATTACCCTGCACCCTTCATGGTGACGGTCAGCTTTGGGGGTCAAACTTGGGATCTATGAATCTCCTAGTTTAATGATCCAAACAACTTTAGAATGAATCGCAAAATACAGTAGATTTTTCTGGAATTTTACATTAGAAATAACAATGGATACAAGACAAAATGTCTGTTTAGAATATAAAGAGAGACTGAATCAAGTTATTGAATATTCCGGTGATCGCATGAAAACCTATAATTAAAGATGGAGCTGACAAAGTTCAATAGAAATGTTTCTACTATGACTTTTTATTAACACCTAATGTGTGTAGATTTTACCTGAATAAGGCAAATATTATTGAAGTTATAAGTAATTGAAATGTGTCAGATAAATGGGCCACCTAATATATACAGTATCGCCCATAAATAAGTACATCCCTACCACTATTTTATAGAAAGTTAATTTTCTTCCAAACCAAACATAGCAGGATTTTATTATTTCTAGTGGAACATTACACAATCAAAACAGATATTATCAGGTATTATTTATGACCAAACTCTACAGCATTCAAACTCTCTTGCCAAAAATATTTTTTCGTAATGTTGTACTCATCTTTGGACAGCAACATATTCATATTTTTGGCAACAGTTTCAATGCTGTAGAGTTTGGTCATAAATAATACCTGTTAATATCTGTTTTGATTGTGTAGTGTTCCACTAGAAATGAAATCCTTATATTTCGATTTAGAAGAAAATTAAATTTCTATAAAATAGTGGTATGGGTGTACTTATTTATTGGTGATACTGTATAATATATATATATATTGTGTGTGTGTGTGTGTGTGTGTGTGTGCTGTAGATAAAACCTGGTAAAAAGGGAACACTGGCCTTAAACAATCAAGGAATGAATAACTGAAATTATTTTTCTATGCGTCAAACTATGTAGGATTTGTCTTTAGATTCACAGGGAAAACATGGAAGAAAATTATTTATACTTTGCCTTTCCCCCCCACTTCATCTTGACAAACCTAGAAATGGACTAAAAAAAATGGTTTTGTTGAGACCTCCTTGCACATTTTAGAGGTTTCCATACAAATGTATGCCAAACATTTGATGTTGTCTTTTATTTTTGTGATTGCTATTAAAAAGAAAAGAAAAAAGATTTTTTTTTTGCACAAGCTCGTCTGGGGCAAAAACTCCTAAAAGCAAATCAAAAATAGAACCACATACATACATACATACATATATACGAGGTGCTATCCAAAACTTCAGGTAATTTGAACAGAATGATAAATTTGTTCATCAACAAGTTACCCAGCATTCCTTGTGTCTTTTAGACATTTCACACCTCCTTAAAGTCATCAAGAAATAAAGAAACTCATTTTTTAATAAATTTCTTTTCTTTTTTTTGTGAAACCCATTAAGTTCTTAAAATTGTTGGTGTCACTTTGTGTGTAATATACAGTACCCGACCATTTATCTGGCAAGCTTGGGACTGGAGATGACACAAGGCTTAATATATACTTGAAATATAAAATAAACAATGAAAAGTAAAGAATGGAATTGTATTAATTTAGAAATGTATTAATTTGTATCTGTTAAAACAGATACAAATTAATACACTTCTAAAGCAGGGTGTGTTTGATTAATCAACTTAGAATTCTTGAAAAATAGAATATAAAACATTGGATGACAATTAAACAAAGAAAACTAAAAAATGAAATTGTTTATAATATATACAAATTAATCCACTTCAAAAAGGGTCTGTTTAATCAATATTAATCGATTAATCTTCATTTAAGACAATTCAATCATGCCTTGAAAATTAAAACAAAGAAGCCTTCCAGATTCAATTTCGGTTTTCTGGAAGCTGGATAAATGGTCCAGTGCTGTATATATGTTTCATTCATTCATCTGGAAAATAATTTTAATATTCTGTAAGTGTTTTTGTTTATTTGTTAATTTTATATATATATATTCGATTACAAACTTTCATGCAATTCTTTTTACAAAACATTCACTTTCTTGCCTTTTATTTTATTTTATCCCTGATAGTCCTGACCTTTCTCTTGTTAATAATCTCCAAGCAGTGCAACCAGAGGTCACAGCAAGAACCTACAAATTCAAACAGCCACCGGGGTCAGAAAACTCCTCTTCTCAGACAGATCCACTCCTATCTGGAACAAGCTCTCAGATGCCACAGTCTCATCTCTAAACAATATTTAAATCAAATTTTGAAAACGATCTCAGACACCAAATGTTTGAATATGAATTTTAGAACCAAAAAATAATATAAAAAATAATAGCAGATAGCTCAACAGTCATAATAAAAAGCAATCCGAACAGAAACTCAAAACCACAGAGTGACTCTATAGGTTGACTTTACTAATCTAATATTGTCCTGCTTGAGATACAAAACAATTTACTGAACTTAGCTTAGTACTGCACAAAGCTAAATAGGGGTACAAAGATTTGTTGTATAGCCCTTGGTCTGCAGGAGCAAAATCGTGAACTTGCGAAAAAGGAAGGAAGACTCGAAAATTGTTTGTAACATATTTTTATTTTATTTCATAAGATACATTTTGTCAGCCGGTGAAGACTGGGAGAGAGATAAAGAGAACTGACAGTCTGTCCCCAACAGGCACATCGGTCTCGTGCCTTCCGGACCATAGGCCACTGCTGCTCATCTCTGCTCTCTGGGTTTGAACGCCCACGCTTGTGTGTTCAACATCCTGTTTTTGGACACCTACGCATATGCATATTTCCTAAGGTCCCCAGGTCACTTCCACTTCTGCACAGGTGTTGGCCTGGAAATGACCTTGCCGTGGCAGTATATCATAACAGATTGTGTTGCACCAATCTTCCAAATTTGTAGGGTTTGCCTTGAAAATCTAATCAAAATACAGGTTGTATCTCTCTAATCGTGCCGGCATTAGTTTATGGATCTACCATGAGAGTTCTTTAATTCAGTTTCAAACTGCAGTCTGAACCATAATTAGTGATTTAAAAACAAATTTGTTAAACTGAATGTGTAAAAACCTAACCGCATTTTGAAACCTAATCAAAGTACCTTAAATGATGTTTATTTTAGCATAAAGTTAGACATGTGTTTATTAATTTTTTTTTTTTTTTCTGAATCTTATAAATTATTTTTAATCCAACCAATTAAAAATGCATAAGCAAACATTCATTTATTACAATTTGTATTATATAAATTATATTAAAAATATATTGTTCTATTTTCGACGCTATTAGAAAATTAATTAAAAATCGATAAAATTTATTGCATAATAATGTGTAAAGATAATAACATACCAACAAATTTAAAGGCAACAAAAGATGTACTCACAGACTCATTTATTCATTCTTATTTACATCAACATCACTAGTCGGCACTTGCTTCGTGTCTCATCCACTAATTCAACATTGCGTGTCTCTACTCAGAACGTAAACAATGGCATCTTACTGGAAGTCGATAAGCACTCTTCAGCCTAAGGGGCATAACTCAATACTGAGATGTGAATACTTACTTAACAGTATGAAAATGTCTGTTTTTCTGGCCTTTTCTGTGATCCGGCAATGGCCAGATCCCAAGGTTGCCGGATTAAAAAGTAGAAATGTATTAGCTTTTACCTTGATTTGAACAGAAACCTTTTGGCACCAGTAGAAAAATCCACAATTATCTCTGAGACTAAGAAGGCCTATGGACTGAGATTATTAAGCGCATTAAAATTATCTGAGGGCAACTTTAACACTGAATCACTACAGAGTTATGTTTTCAGATCATTAATCACTGCTACTCACAACACTGGTTTATTGCTTGGTTTAGGTTATTCATATGTTCTGACATTTATATGTATCTTTCTATGTATCCAGACTTTGTCCAGCCCTAACAGTTCATAGTAGAAACTTGAAATTGTGCATACACACTCCTTTCAATGAGTAGGGAAAATGTTATTTTTTTTAAAAAAAATTACCTCCTAAATTGGTTTTTAGAAGGGGTTCAATTGCAATGAAGGTTTATGCTAAATTGGTCACAAGTTTGTTCCAGCTTGTTTTTTGAAAATTCAGACCTTTTTTTAGTAATCACAGCCCAACTTTTTAATTGATCACTCCAAATACAGCATATATGGGTGGCAGTGATTCATAATTTCCCTTGGAATGCTAGTTGTTAATGTTTTTTGGCTAATTTTATTTTGGCATGTTCACTTTTAACAGCTGTTAAAGGATTAGAAGTAATCATGAAAATATAATAGACAAGAGGTATTCATTCTGTTTGTCATATTGCCAGTGCTGTGAAAAATCCTCTTGATCAGTCAGTGTAGATAATCTCCGGAAAGATGACTCGGTCAAACCACCAAAATTGTTGAAAAGTACTAAGAAGATTTGAGTGCAGCTCCGTGGCTGAGTTAATTATATATTCCCTACTAAGTGCTAGAATCTGGGTAAAACCCCAGATATTTGAAAGCTGATTTTCAAGGTAGGCAAGTATGCCATCTCTATGAAAAAAGGTTGATGCAACACAATCTTCTTCTTATTATTATTATTTCTCCTTATTTGGTCCTGTGCTGAACTTAGTAAATAAATATAAGTATTTGAGAAAATAGTCACTTGCCCCATAAAGGGTTTTAAACTATCTATGATCACTTAAATTGTGTCTAAAGATTTTTTATATTTTCCATTTTTGGTCACTTTTTGGGCAAGGCACCATATATGATCACTGAGGGGGTTTCTGAACAGAAAACTGAAAATATCTTATTAGGTCTAGTTTAACATACAAAAAAGTTGTTTTGATATCTAAAATATTTTTAGGGTTACAATTAGAACAAGAGACTGAAATCTGGTCAGTGATTTGGGTTGGTGATTATTCATTACTACAAATTAGTGCAAAGTAATTTGTGTCTAATTTAGAAGGTTGATTCAACCTTCTGAATTAGACACAAATCCTTCGTTTCAGCAAATATTAGACAATCCTGTGACCCATTGAATGAAAAATATTGCAATCTGATGTGACCAGAAGGAACATTAAATTTAAAAGCTTTATTACACCTGGATTTTTATTCATTTGCAAATTCATTGAATAGTTATCTCCCTTGGAAAATCGCATCATTTTAGAGGTGAATGCAAACGCTGACCCAAAATTATTAAGTTGATAATCACCCAGACTTTTAAAATATTTCTCTTCCTTTTTTTTAATTTTTTATTTTTTTTATTTTTCTTTCTTTTTCTTCTACACGTTTATGGGCACCCCTAAAGATATTTTAGATATCAAAACAACCTTTTTGTATGTTAAACTAGACCTAATTACAAGATAATTTTTAGTTGTAAGTTTTCTGAAATTCTTTTGTTTATGGGGCAAAACCCCCTCTGATGAAGTAATCATATATGGTGCCTCGTCCAAAAAGTGACCAAAAATGGAAAATATTAAAAAAATTAAAGTAGAAAGTTAAATAAAACATTCAATAAAATTGATACAAAAAATTGACAGAATAAAAATAACACCTCCGGGTTGATTTTAAAATTTTATTGTGTAGGCCAAAAACAGGCTAATTTAATGGGGTGTGGTATGCCTCAAAACAGTTTCTGTCTTTGTTCAAACTTTGCAAAGCTTGCAGACCACATTGGTGCTGATTATGTAGTCTTTGTTGCTACAATATTTGCATGAGCCTTAAAATGTACTAACTTAATTCAAGATGTATAGCTACAATGCACTGTTTTGGCTAATTAGAGGTCACACACAGATACATTTAAAAAAAAAAAAAGAAGTTTTTTCTAGACATAAGGAATAAATGTTTAAATTTTCAGCCCTCCAGCTCCATTGGTGCGCTGTGTACATGCATAGCCAGCCAGTTAGACCAACTTAAAAACTGAAGAAACCTATGTTGAGAGTATTTAATCCTCTCCGTGGAGCAGTGGTCAGCAAGCTAATCTTGTATACCATTACTTATGCAGTGAGTTCGACCTTCACTGGGTGCCTCACACTCATGGTCTTGTCTGTACAAAGCTAAATTTAGTAAATACCAGGATGTAAGCTGTACAAAGATAGTCTAAGGTGAGTTACTTCCCCTTGAATGTCTCAGAATTACCTGCCTAACATCTTCTATCAGATTGGAAATTGTTGAAGCTTAGGAAAATATCAATTTATTAAACTCATTAATTTGAAGTTTAAACTGCTTCTCATGTGCTAAAGAATAAATCTAGATAATATGAAATATAGGCTTAGCCTTCTGGAACCGAGCCATATATATATCATCCCATTATTCTTTCCCGGTGTAAGCAGTAAGATTTAATAAAGAGTTTAATGATAGCGAGAATATTTCCATTCTCTGCGGAGCGCCACCAGCAAGAGTAAAATCTAGTGATGGTCATAATTTCATGGGTCAGTAAGGAAAACATAGCACTAGTCATAAAGAGCCTATACTATGTCCCGGCTTTATTAAGAAATTAGTTGGTGTAGGTTCTCCATAACTTCCTCAGTTTTCAATTGCATCATCTTAAATTTTTTCTT
>VCCN01006353.1:311497-323706 GCA_006491835.1 Architeuthis dux | reverse complement strand
TATCAATGTTTCAACTTGCGTTTTCTCTTTTTAAATAGTAATTATATTATGTTATATTTTCACTGTTGGAAAAACGAGCATTAAAATATCCATTGGACCATTAATAAAAACGATGAGACAATGCAAATCTTTTTCCTTTCCCATTTCAATGCCTCGTTTATTTCTGAAGAAATCGAAATTGTCTAATAAAAATATGGACGCATCACTGACTTGTTCGCTCAAACCTGCTAACTGAACATTCAGGAAGGAACATAACAAATGCAATGGTATGAAAAATAAAAAGACTGGATGATGCAGGGTCAACTCCACCCCAACTTCTAGTCCGACTGAATATGATTACTGCAACATTTGTATTGTATACAAATAAGAAATTATAAATATATATATATTACAATTATACAGACTTTTATTAGCTGAGAACCTATATTTACCCGGCACCGGTGTGAGCGACTGCTAAACGTGCGGCCGGGCAAATATAGGTTTTCAACTAATAAATGTCTTTATAATTATTATATTCTGTCGGATATAAAATTATCCATCATTTGATTTCAAATATATATATGTATATTTTTGTACTAATATTATGGTGCAAGCAAGTCAGACTTTGGCCAACAGATAATAACCTTTCTTTTTCACTGTTAATAACCCTTGTTTAAATTCTATCGGTTCATTAATTTTTTACTTAAACATATTTTAACAAGTTTCGGTACTCAATCTGTATGTTGTTCATTGAAAATGAGGAAGAAAGGGATTGTCAGTGTTCAGGAATTAAAGCAAGCATTGCGGAGAGAATAGGGGCTATTATATGTATAAAATATCAATCTTTATTATTATTGGATGAAGCATTATAACACACCATTTTTATTAAATCTGACTAGTATTTACTTTCAACCTAATTTTAGTTATTTTTATACAACTTATTAATTCGGATCACCGTTTCTATGGCAACGAATAACAGTGCAATCGGAAATAAAGAGTAAGCCTTCGGTGAGAATCAAACTCACGCCCTCATTTCCAGAGGGAGACTAGTTTACGCCCCCCGAATTAATAAGTTGTATAAAAACAACTAAAATTAGGCCGAGGGTAGGAACCAGTCAAATTTAACCCATAAGAACCAGGACCCATTTCTACGTGAAGGAAAATTACGTTGGATATAAAACAGACCCCATGGAACACATGGAAAACATTGCTGAAGTTTTATTTTAAAATCGGGCTCTTAGCGTCCAATATCTGTAATGTTTTGGATATGTCACCTTGGGCATTTACGGCAAAATTTGTCATTATTTGAAAATACATCAGCTTCACAGATTTGTTTGTTTAGTAACACTGATTTGCCTTTTTATATGCATTTCCACAACGTATATCGAATGTATTAATTATTTTTCAGATGTACTTTATAACACAAAAAACTGAATAAAAATAAATACGACTGCCTCATATTAGAGGTCTTCTCAACAAGCTACTGTAGCTGTAGAAAATTGTTTCAAATTACATTTTTATTAATAATTTAATTATTTAGACATTATTTTTTATGTTTACATTAGTTTAAATTACTGTTCACAAACTGTATCATAAATATTGTATAAGTGTCTGTGCAGATCAATTAAATTGTATGTGACACCGGCGTCACAGTAGGTTCTTATGGGTCAATAAAAGTGGTATGTATAATATGAATGGTTTTCTTAATGGCTGAGGTAGTCGCCGTTTAATTGAGCCAGCGGGAACTGACCAAAGTGACCTTTGGTCGGTCATTGTTGACTCACTCACCACTTAGTCAGCTTCAATCTGGAACAGCCTTTTAGAGTATAGGTACAATTATGTGTTATTTAGTGCATGCAGAGCCCCATAAAATACGATGTGAGTAACCAGGAAACATTGAAACATTTAAATGCAGTACGACGTTATTTTATGTATGGTCAGTGTTTGAACCCTGTTTAAAAAAAAACTAATCCCACTTGGATCTGTGAGCATGGAGGTCGTCCTCTCAGACTTGGACCGACCTGTATTTGCAGTAAAACGTACAGCAGATCAAACGACTGAATAACAGGCCTTGTGCATTAACGCCGACTGTGTTCATTGGGGCGTAGATCTTTGCAACCACAAATCTCATTTAGACACGTAAACGGCAATTTGGTTGGGAAATGTTTAGGTTGACCTCAAAGTGATATACGAGGCTGCCCACCTCGCCACACGTACACACAAGAAGTCTGCACATGCGGAAAGGGTGATATTAACAGACTAGAAACCATTTGTACACACGGGTTAAGTGGTTGGGTTAGATCGGGTAGGTTGGACGGAAGGGTGGAGAGGAAACACAAAGGGTGGATGCGGATGGGGGGGAGATAATAGGAATAGAGAAAGAATAAATGGATAAAACAGAAGGAAACTACACTAGAGAAACAGAGGGTGAAAAGAAGGTAAAGACAAGCCGGGCAGCTGCAGGGTCAAATTCAACTCCAACTTATTCCGGCTGAAGATGATTACTGCAACTTTTGTATTGTATATATAATGAATAAACAAATTATAACAATATATATATTTTTTTGTATATATGTGTTTATTAGAATGAAATAAACCCGTGCGTATCTCTATGATACATTTTCGTTAATATCTAAGACTTTCGCATTCCCCTACCGTGATTTGAACAGAAGACCAACTGATTGCCAGGATGCTGTCTTACTGACTGAGCTAAATTGTCAGCTAGTAAGACGTATGGACGCGTCACTGACTTGTTCGCTCAAATTTGCTAACAGAACATTCCGGAAGGAAAATGACAAATACAATGATATGAAAAAGAAAAAGACTAGTTGCTGCAGGGTCAAACTCCACCCCAACTTGTATTCCCACTGAAGAGGATTACTGCAACATTTGTATTGTATACAAATAAGAAATTATAAATATATATATATATTTTTTTTGTATAAATCTATTTATTTATTCTATTATTATATCTGTATGATACATTTTCGTTAAGACTTGTCAATTTAGCTCAATCAGTAAGACAGCCTCGTGGCAATCAGTTGCTCGTGAGTGCAAATCACGGTAGAGTGATGTATATTTTACATCCCACATTTTGGTGAGGATTGTTGTTCTTCTTGTGACGGTAGGAAAACAAATATAATGTGGGCATGTACTGGTATATATAGGTAATATGAGCATATATTGATATCTAATTGGTCTTATGGTATATATTGGTATTTAGTAGGTCATCATCATCATCAGCATTAGCATCAGCAAGTCTCAAGCCTGGTAGAGACCAGGACTTCATTCCAACAAGTGTTTTTACATATCGGTTTACACCCCTAATATTGGTGAAGATTGTTCTTGTTGTTCTTGTTACAATAGAAAAACAAAGTCAACTCCAGACTTTGTCCTGGAGTTTGACAATATCGGGCTGGTAGAAAGGAGTTGAGTGAAAAAGAAAGAGAAGAGATTAGAGAAAGAAATACGAACGAGGTGGGAGGTAAGCAGATTAATAGATAAATATGCAAATTAATAGATAAATATGCAAATTAATAGATAAATATGCAAATTAATAGATAAATATGTAAAAACTGATGTAAAGTATGAGGAAGAGGAGGGGGAGAAGAGGAGGAGGAGGGAATAAACAATCAAACAGGTAGTGGGGGTTTTTTGGCGCTCAGGGTCTGAGTGGTAATTCGGTATGACGGACACTACGCCTAAATTATGGGGTCACACTGTTTTTGTAGGGAGAGCGCGAACGAAGCATCCGAAAATACAGAGAATAAGCACAAATGCTTTTTTAAAAGGAAAATACAGAGGAAGCAGGGTCGGTTCTAGTGGTGTAGCAAGGGTTCTCAGGGGCAAAGATAACCCCTAAAATGTTTTGATTATTTAGTTGTGACTTTTCTTCCTATTACGTTTTTTTAGGTAGCTCAGGGTATCGCTACATTGTGACTTTTGTTCAGTGACTTTTATTCCCGTGACTTTTATTTCCGGGATTTTTTTTGAATATATTGTTGACTTTGCGATTGTGCAAAATAAATTAAATATTTGTTTAAAAATTAATTTCTAAAAGATCTTTTTCAAAAAACTTGTGTGCGCAAAAATCTTGTGTTATGCAATTTTTTTCCCTGTGACAAAAGTAGGGGTCGGCAACCTACGACCCGCAGGCCAGATCCGGCCCACCAAGGGGTATTGACCGGCCCGCAAGCAAATAGAGATAATATGCTTACTGTTTATGTTTTAAAGATTCTTTGTGTCTTTTTGACAGATTCAAAAGATGCCTTGATTGAAATAAATTGCGACTAAATTGAGTTCTTTGATTACTAATCGGCATCATTGGTTAAGCACAAATGATTTTCTAGCATGCGTTATTCATTGATTCCGATATTTCAAGATTTTTGATGGATTTATTTGGCCGTCCACTGATTAATACGCGATCCGGTCCACGGAGGCGAAAAGGTTGCCGATCCCTGGTTTAAAGCATCAGCATCAGCATCAGCATCAGCATCATCATCATCATCGGTTGCCGTGATTTTCAAATTGCTGGCAGTTTAGAATCAGTTAAGATCCGAATCCCAGGTGCGACGTGTCGGAAAAGCAGAGGGCTTGGCTTCCCTGCCCGTTAGGGGTGAGGGAGGAAAGAGGTGGAAGAAGTCTTGTTTTTAAAAAATTACTACCATCACTGGTAGTGATTCAGCAAAGTGACCACTCGTTTAGAATTTTAACTGAAGCAGAATTCAATGCCTCAAAGTGATCCGCGAACCGGTCCGGAATCGAAGCTATTGACAGGAATAAAGCGAACCCAGATTTTCCATTGAAATACTATATTTTGTCATCTTTCTCTCCCACCACGTGGGAGAGCCCTTTTCTCCGGGTTTTTTCCCTCCACGGAATTTTCCCTCTCGTAAATCTGCCATGGAACGAGACGTCTCCTTTACATCGGCGAAAGGAAATACTACCGGCATTATCCAACATAACACCTTACATTTATCTTCATTAAAAACATTTAGCACATATTTATATTAGGAATTATGCATGACCGACATTTTAAAAGAATCTCGCGTACCCCTGCAGTACTATAAAGTAACCAAAGGGGTACTTGTACCCCCATTTGAGAAACTCTGTTTTAGATAACAATAACCGACTGATCACATTAACCAAAGGATATATAAAATGGAACAATTTACATTCATTGTTATTAAATTTATTGTTATAAACAACTTTACATCGTAATAATATTTGATTATTGTAAGCGGATAATTTTTAATGTTTTTTTAATACCTTTTAAATAAAGTGTTTGAGACCGACTGATTTTGATAACAATAAATGTTTGATACCATTATCCGTGATAATAATAATAAACCGCTTCCTCTCTACCTGAATACATTTCTACACGCGTAAAAAGTACCCAAATCTGAGCGAAAATAGGGGGTCGTGCTATACTCGAATGTCCGCAGAACATTTTTTTTATACGTTACTAAAATTAAGTCCATTTGACTTACCCCAGCCCCACTAAGAAATATATTTGACTTGCACAACTCACTAACTGTAAAAATGAAATGAATTAGACAAAAACATTTCAGCAGTCAGTGAATGAAGATATTTCTTTTTGCTTATATTACTTTATTTGATAAAATTGAAATAATCACCATTGTAACAATACAATATAAAAATAGTGTGCACTTATTATAAAACTACAGTATAGCAGTAAACAAATTTGGAACAGGACACACGTGGGGCTGCCGAACTACACTGCCAAATCGTATCCGTGTTATACAAGAGGCATTATTAAATTTGTTTACCTTCATCTTAATTTCAGTTGTTTTTATATATATTTTATATATATTTATATCAAATCGGGCCGTTGAAAGTTGTATATAAGGACAAGTGAAATTAAGATGAGAGTAAAAACTAGTCAAATTCAATTAAATAATGTGTTACAATTACTTCATCCAATCAGATTAAGCTTATACCTATTTTCACCTCTAGATCCAGTACTGGTATTATACAAGAATCGTGTTATACACGAAGAGATACGACATGTTTATAAGATTCAGTCAATGCGTACATACGTGTGTACGAACGTTTCAAGTCCCGTGTCTACATGCAATAGACCATTTTTACTATATCGAGTTCGTTTCTCACTGAGTGCTCCGCATTTGTGGCCTTGTACCACACTAAGCTAAGCTTAGTAGATATTTATACAGATGTACGAGGGTGGATCAATAAGTCCATAGCCTGACATGTAGCTATAAGCTAAATTTTGCTCCGAAATTCTCACTGAATAAAGTTTGATCTAAAGCTAGAGAAAGACCATGACTGCGAAATAAAACGACGCATAACGATAGGTTGGAAAGCATTTGGTACGAATAGAGACATTCTGAAGAGCACCTTGCCAATGTTCCTAAAGCGTAAAGTATACAACGGCTGCATAATACCAGCCATGACTTATGGATGCGAAACATGGAAATTAACCAAACGAGCTGAAAACCGACTCAGAATAGCGCAGAGAGCCATGGAAAGAGCAATGCTAGGGATAACTCTAAGAGATAAAGATCAACATGGACCAGAGATAGGACTAGAGTGAAGGATATTATACAACTAATTAAACAGCAAAAATGGTGATGGGCTGGTCACCTAGCAAGAAGACATGACAATAGATGGGGGGGGGGAACTAACCGTTTGGTGCCCATGGGACAGTAAACGAAGTAGGAAAAGTTTGCCGGTAAGATTTGGCAGAGGTTAGCACAAGATAGGTGGTCATGGAAGGAGATGGGGAAGGCCATTGTCCAGCAGTGGACTTATAAAGGCTGCTACTGCTGATGATGATGGTGTGATTAATATACACCACTGAAATAAGTGCATTGACAAGGAAGGAGATTATGTTGAAAAATAGAGATATTTGTTGTGTAAAATAAATGCTTTTTTTCATCATTAAATTACGGTCTTACTGATGTACTTACGTATGTGTTTATGAGTAAAGATTTTTGTTGAGTATAGTTTGATAGGTGCTTCGTCGTGGAATAATTGTTATTAAGCTATTCTCGTAGACAATTACTACTGTAGTGAGTTCGTTCTCTTGTGAGCGCCCTGCATTTGTGACCTTATACCAAACTAAGCTTAAGAAAATGGCCCCTTCTTTCTCGATAGGCAATGGTACGACACTGAAGCCTGGACGAAGCGTATGGAGATGCCCAGTCAACAGAAACCCTCTCTCGGTCTCGCTGATGTTGTCCAAAGGAAAGAGGAGAAATATGTTCGGCATCAGCTTGGCTGCAGGAGCTGTCTGAAGGAATCAGTTGGGTTGGAATCAGAGTTGTCCGTCTCCTAGACCGGTTGTCAACCGAGGCTACAGAGCTTAACCTATTAAAACCCATATGAACTCTGACCCATTTCTACTTGAAGGAACATTATGTGGAACTATGGGTATGCAAATTGACACGCAGTCACGTAACTGCACCAGGTTGTTCATTAGGTATCACTTAGTCCACTTCATGAGTTAGAATTAAAGATAAAATATAATAATATATAAGAGACTGTGCAAATCAATTAAATTGTATGTGACACCGGTGTCACGGTGGGTTCTTATGGGTTAATCTGCCCCGCTATTTACCCATAGGTGGATAAGAAATGGATTCATGCCTTTCCTCATGGCATTAGTGCGAAGTGAACGAAAACTGCCTCAGCCAGAGTTTGAACTCGGTTCTCTGATTCCATTCTCCATGCAACCGTTAGGCAACCTGCACCTCCCATACTAAGCTAAATATAATACATATCTATATAAGTGTATGTAGTATGAGTTTGGCGGAGTCAATATACTCTTGTAGATCATTACTATTGTAGTGAGTTTGTTTCTCACTGAGTGTCCTGAATTTGTGGCGTTATGCCAGACTATACTAACTAAGCTTAATTAATTTGAATAATTTCACTTTTTCATGGGGATAACTATCCTAACTGCTAACAGCTGCTGGTACCATGTAACACAGTACAACCTGTCATATATTACTTGGGGAGGAGAGGCGCACAGCCTAGTAACCCCATTGTTCCGAAAATGCTATGAAGAACCCAGCATGGTGCCCAGACATTAAAATATATATGACATTCAAATACCCTAACTACAAACACGACTTCAGTTTCTTACGTGTGTATGAATTTATACAACTTTGTCAATATGTATATACGGGCTTATCGTGTATCTTTCGTCATCAGTTAGTTGTATGGTAGATTCCTCGTTTTGAGTTTCTTTCAACAGAAAAGAAATGGTGCAAAATATACTGATTAGACAAACCGATTGGCAGCAAATATTCTGATCAGACCGACTCACAGCAAATATACTGATTAGAAATAACCGACTCATATCAAATATACAGATTAGACCAATCGACTTACAGCCAATATACTGATCAGACTAACCAATTCACAGGAAATATATTGATTAGACCAACCCACCCATAGCAAATATACTGATCAAACCAAATGGCTCACAGAAAATATACTGATCAGACCAACCGACCCACACCATATTTTGATATGTACCATTTTGTTAACATGTTTGTTTTCGTGTACGTTTCGTACTGAGTTTAGTTTAGGCTGCCATTACTAGTGGGAAACTTAATGCAGATCTGTTCTGTTTGGCCTTGTATTGTATCTGGCTTATATTACAAGATAAAATATTGGAACTTTTCGTGTGTGTGTGTGTGTGTGTATGTGTATGTATGTGTGTGTGTGTGTGTGTGCTAAAACGTTTCGAGATAAGACTTCTCCTCTCCCTGTGGCATCTGACTAATTCCGAGACTAATTAGCAACTGACTGGAAGGCAGATAAAAACAACCTATATATTTGAGCAGCCAATCTGGAGAGCGACGTTGTAGTAGTCACACACACACACACACATACACACACACACAAACACACACACACACACACACACACACGATGCTTTTTGTCCTAGTACTGTTTTGTGTTTTTGAAGTAAAGGTTATATCGGTTGACACAGAAAATAAACGTATCTTTTCTATACGTCGTGTTTTCATTGTTTTTCTAGTAGGGGTATAAGAAAGGGTTAGACCCTCGATTCACAACGCTTTTCGTCCACAAACCTTTTCCCATTTTCTTGGCCGTCCCTATACCCCTAGAAGTTACCTTCTGAAGATGTTCTGGCAGACACGACGTATTTCTCGTAGAAGACATATCTAGACCAGAGAAGAAGACATATCTCGACGGCAGGGACTTTGTAAGTACAGGTATACCTTGATTAGTGCGTTTAAATAGTTCCAGTATTTTCCGTACTGTTCAAAACAGCATTGTTCAAACTCTTTTTTATAATTTAATGTGCTTTTACCAGCTTATACTTAGTTGCTTTAATTTGTACAGCAACACTTTAACCGTACTACATCAAAACCTGTACCAATCAAAACAGCACTGTTCAAAGTCTTTTTTATAATTTAATGTGCTATTTCCAGCTTATACTTAATTGCTTTTATTTGTACAGCAACAACGGTACTACATCAAAACCCGCACTAATCAAAACCGCACTCTTCAAGGTATTGTTGTTCTTGTTCTTCGACACACACCAATAACTCGACAAGAACGTGACACTGTTCGATACCCCCGAATGCAACAATAGTTTCCGATTCGTCTCGCATGATAACGTGGTGTAACGAAATGCACTCTGTGTTCGTGTGTTTTGTGGCGTACGTGACCAACGTATTAGCGGGGCTAGGAAAGTGTCTCAAGCTGCCGAACAAAAGAAAATGCATTGGGGCGTACGTGACCAGCGCCCCATATCAGATTACAAGGGGGGGGAGTTATGGGGTCGTGATTTTCAAATCGGCAGGAGTTTATAATCGGACAGACAGGCAACAGATCAACAAGCGAAGGGGGGAGTAAGAGGAGGAAGAAGCCATGATTTTTTAATTACTACCATCACTGGTAGTGATTCAGCAAAGTGACCACTTGTTTAGAATTTTAACTGAAGCAGAATTCGATGCCTCAAAGTGATCAGCAAACCGGCCCGGAATCGAAGCTTTCGACGGGAATAAATCGAACCCAGATTTTAAAATGAAGATACTGAATGTTGTCGTCTTTACCTCCCGCCACGTGGGAGAGCCCTTTTCTCCGAATTTATTTCACTCCGCAGAAAGTTGGCTCCCGTAAATGTGCAGCCCCGGAACGAGACGCCATCTTCTTCTCAGTCATCTCTCTCATATCGGAGAGAAGAAACACAGATCGGCATTATCCAACATCGTGGTTACTCAATTGAACAACCACTTAATAATGGATGAAGTGGTGTAGTAGAAGTGCGAGTGGGTGTGACGGTTATCAGCAGAGGAAATGGTATCGGCGAACCGAGTTCGAATCACGGCTGAAGCTGCTTGTGTTCACTTAGCACTAATACCCTGTGCTCTGTCACATCGCCAGTTATCTTGAAAAATATATCGTCACTGGCATACTGCGATGGTTGACAAGAAGTGTGTGTGTGTGAGCACTTGAACAAACCACTCTCCCATAACTACATTACACACCAGATTATAGCAACAGTAGTTGTTTGGACCAAATGTTTTAAAATTCAGTAACAAGAATAATTAAGACTTGGTATGACAATTCTATGGGGAAAAAAATTATATATATACATATATGTCTGAAGGGAGGAACCCTAAAGGTTGGCAGAGCGATAGATGTGCAATGGAAGAAAGAAGACGGAATGAGAGAGAGAGAGGGAGAGAAAGAGAGAGAGAGAGAGAGAGTAAGGAAGATCGAGAGATAGAGAAAGATAGAAAAAGAAGATATAGAGAGAGCAAGATATATAGAGAGACAGATAGGAAGATAGAAAGAGAGAAGAATAGAAAGACAAGACAACTATTTAGCCTAATTTGCTCATCTATATACCGCATTTCGCCATGTCTAATCCGCATCTTCCCCGAAAATCTTGAGCTGAAAAACCTAGATGCGTATTATCTATGGAAACATAATTGTTATACATATTTGTATACATAGTTGTATACACTGGATAATGTATTTTTCATTCAAAATTACAGCTCAATCGGGGGTTGCGCGTTATCTATGTAATTGCGCGGTAATTAAAATGTATAAAGCATTCCTTTTGTTAAGAATGTCTCAGATTTCAAACGAAAGCAGAATAGAAAATGAAAACTTATCTCTTGTAATGGATACATGGAGTTCTGTGGACAATTATTTACCTCCAAGAATGAGAAAACTCTTCTTAAGTCCATGAATTCAAGAACTTGATGACTCAGTTACGTAGATGATTTACTAAGCTCTGCTTAGTCTGGCACAAGGCCACAAGTTGGTTCCAGTACCTGAGATTCCCAAACGGACACACATTCAAGTACCGATCAGGTTCGACGCTGCTTAACTCCAGTGATCAGACAACAATCGGTGATTCAGTTATTTAGTAAGATCCTGGACGACTTTGCTGTATTGTCGATGTTCTTGTCCTGCGTTTAGTAACTCGCTCTCATTGAATTAAATCCACGGATTATGGCCATTAGCCAAAGTGGACATGTGACAAGTATCTGATCTGCGAATATTTCCTTCTGTGGTGCTTTGCGACAGGTAGATTAGAGATTTGTATAATCCAAGCAGAACCAAGTTAAGTAGGTTACATTTACGATGTAGTTGCGTCGGTACAAAAGTGTGTGTACGTGTGTGTGTACGTGTGTATCTGTGTCTGTGTGAGTGGGAGCTCGTTTTCTGACTGACTGAATATTCATTAATTAAGCCTAATAGGACAAAATTGGTTGTTTAAGATTCAGACTTCTAAAACAGTGACGCAGAATTTTAGTGACAGGTGACAGGAATAATAGTCTTGATTGGAATTATCTTGTCAAACTGAATAACTCTTGTCAAGATCAACTCGTTCATATGAATTAACGAAAGTTACCAGCATTAAAATATGTATACAAACAGAACAGATACACAACATTATGTTGTGACTCGTGTGCATAATGGACCTTGGAGAGTTCCTTCAGCCTTGCGATCCTACGATAAAACAGCTTATTGAGAACAAGAGAAACTATTTATAAAAAGTTGTATTGATGTGCCTAAAGCGTAAAGTATACAACGGCTGCATAATATCAGCCATGACGTATGGATGCGAAACATGGAAATTAACCAAACGAGTTGAAAACCAACTTAGAATAGCACAAATGCAAAAGTAATGTTCAACGAAAAAGTCCCCCAAAGGTCATAAAGATAGAAGGCGAGATTCTAGAAGCGGTCGA
>VCCN01006353.1:68969-82995 GCA_006491835.1 Architeuthis dux | reverse complement strand
GATGATGTCAGCTTTGAAATGACGAAACGTTAAATTATATACAGTAATTTCATTTGCACACCACATTCCCAATTATCTCTTCATTCTAATATTCTATCTCTACACGTTCAATAAAAGGACTGACGACTTTACCAAAGAATCTACGCCAAGCCTTCGAGTAAGCATTTTAATTCTTAGATACGTTTAATAGATTAATTTGAAGTCGCCTATACGGGAAATGGGAGTGCAGGTGGCCAAGTAGTTAACGGCTGAGAGACTGGGATCGGTGAACTGAGTTCAAACTCCAGCAAAGACAGTTTGGATTCACTTCACACTAATGCCCTTGAAAAAGGCATGTATCCATCTCTTTCGTCCCCTGCCAACACGTCATGGACCATGGCAGGGTAAGACCCCTCACTCCAATATCCATTAGGCTGATTTGAAAAAGTGTGGATAATGTCTAACCCAATCAGTAGAAAAACAAGCAACCAAATGCCAACAAAAACCTTGAGACAACCATTCCATTTTCGGATATGTTTTGTTTTCGCTTTCACATAAAAACAGCGATCACATGAAAAAAAATATATAAGTTACTTTTTTGCAAGTACGTGATTTCTTCTTGGATATTATGAAAGACTTGGAGCAGTTAATCACTAATCGCTTCCTTGGCTTTGTGACCTTTGAACAAACAAATATAACTTGTAGTCTCGTCTCCCAGGCACACCTCCCCGTTAAAAAAAAAGAAAGATTTTTCGGCTAAAATCCATTTAAGAATTGACCTTGTGTTAGATTTCGTCTTCTGCGAGTCTAATAGGTAAATCGTTTTCTAAGCTCAACTCCACCCCATACAAGTAAATAAAAAAGGGGCAGACGTCTTAGTGAAATATTCACCAGCTAGCGTTCAGTTCATGGATTACAGAAGCGAGATAAAGATAAAGGAGGATTATCGCTAAGAACTATCTAAGGTTTGGTCTCATACGGAACTTAGTACAAACTAATTAGGCTAAAACAAAAAAAAATAGTGTTGGATTAAAGCAAGGGAAGGCAACATACGGCTCGCGGGCCACATCCGGCCCGCGATGGGATTTTGACCGGCCCGCGAGCAAATATTGGGTTACTATGCTTACCTTCTATGTTTTAAAGATTCTGTGTGTTTTTAATAGATAAAAAGATGCCTTGATTGAAATAAATTGCGACTAAATCGAGTTCTTTGATTACTAATTGGCAACCATGATTTTCTAGCATGCGTAATATCATAGTATAAATACTCTAAATTATCTATTCTAAAAGAGTTCAATTAATATATTGTATATATATATATATTTTTAGTAAACATACTACGGCAAGAAATACTGTACTGTATTCATATATATCGTATGACGGCTTGTGACTTCTAAGAACGACTAAAACAGACTTGCTATCATGACGGTTAAAAGCAATGGTTCTGAAGAACTTACAATTTACTGATGCTTTTTTAGATCCCGCAATGCAAATGTTTGAATTTTAATTGTTGTTGACCTTGTAAACGGAGGTGCGAGTGGCGTTACGGTTAAGGGCACGAACAGTGTAATCGGCTAGCCGACTTCAAACTCCAGCCAAGGCTGTTTACGTTCACTTCGCACTAATGCCCTTGGGAAAGGCATGAATCCATCTCTTCTCACCCAGCTATGGTAATATAGCAGGGCTGACTGGGCTCTCTAGCTTTGGGAGGCAACCAGTCTAGGAGAAGGACAACTCTAAATTCAAAACCAGAAGCTGGAGTCCCTAAGGCAGTCCGACGTTGTCTTCAGCCCCGTAAACTCCTGCGACAATACTGGTGCCAGGTTGTATCGGCCATTACCCTCCCCTTGGATAACATCGGTGTGTAGAGAGGGGAGACTTGCTGCAGGGGCAACCGTCTGTCTTCCATACAACCCCGCACCCTGAAGAGGATTATGTTGTCCCTAGGGAAGCATCTTACAGTTAGCAAAGATACTACTAAATGAAAACTTATTTAGTAATTTAAGGAGTCTCGCGAATCCGGCATTAGGGTTCGAACCTTGGAATCAGTGATCTCATCTCGGAACCTACTTGGGTTTTGCCTTCAAACTATCAAATACAAGACTGGCCGATCGCAGAAAGTTGATTTGCTCCGATTTAAATTCTGGTGTTTTCTTTTCAGAGAGTGGTTGGAAAATGAATCATACCGATTTAGTACTGAGGGGGGAACCCTAGAAATATAAGCTAACAGTCTTATGTCCTTAACTTCCAGCTACATCAATAAGTGCACGTGACTATAATTTTTAAATAAAGACATTCAGCTACCGGAATAATATCTACTAACTCAGTGACAGTTTGTAGCTGCCAACAAGCGATTTTCAAAGCTAACTTCACAAAAAAGCTTTTTCATTGGTTTGTAATCGTCAATCGTTGCAATTACGCCCTGTGGAGACGCCCATTTTGAATTGGCCATTTTAAATGGCTAAAAGTGGCATGATATTTTTTTAATGGCTAAAATTGGATAGATTTCATTTCCAGGTATCTGTATACGCTCCAAGGCTCCAAAAAGTATAAATAAAATAAATATTTCTATATAAATATAAAGAACGGTACCTTCAGATCGAGAATAACGTTATTTGAACGTTAATATCTGACCAATACGTTGTATATTTATATTTTTTAGCCTTCGTATGGAGCGTATACGTTTACCTGGAATTGAAATCTACCCAATTTTAGCCATTAAAAGAAAAAAAAATATAGCCACTTTTTGAAAAGGTTAGCCACTTTTAGCCATTCAGAATGGCCGTTCTCCACAGTTTGTTATTGGAAATATTGCCTTTTTTTTAAAAGTATTTATTTGTGACTGTGTTGTACGTGAATTGGAGGATATTTTAAAGAAAGAGAAAGTTTGTTATCTTGTTACCAAAGTGTCCTGTTTGACAAAGATATCGCGGAAGTACTATAAAAGAAAATATCATAAAACTAGAATATCCTTTGTTATTTACGGGAAAATAATACGAATACAATTATCAAAGGTTTTTTTTTAAATTAAGAAGATAGTATTATGCAATTATATACAAGGTTGTCCTGCGATTTGAATAAACTTAATAACTACCTTTACAAGAATGAAACGGATACATATAGCTCTCAGTACACGAGAATGTAAAATATTGAAAATATAAATTTAAACAGTCAGCCATTGATAATCTCTAGAATGTGATAGCAAGCTGAGACTCTCCAAAGAAAGAGAAACATATTTTTATAGGTATAATCTTTTCGGATGTGTAAATTATAGATGTAACTGTATTATTATTCTTTAATTATATTCTGATTGTTAAAGTAATACATATTTGTTATACCTTGTATAATTGCATATTGATTTCAATACATTACTGATTTCTGATCTATCTACATATCTAATTTCTGATTTCTGATCTATCTTCCTATCTAAGTTTGTTTATCTGTGTATTTAAATATCTATCTATCTATATATCTATCTATCCATCTATTATACATGCATATATGTACATATACCTGTATATATATTTTCACGATACATTTCGGTTTCTTTTAAAAAAAGTCTCTTTCTTCAGATAAATCTTTTAGTGCCGTGTTAGGGATGCTGTTTAAAATATATGTCATTACATACACACACGCACACACACGCACACACACGCACACACACACACATATTATATTCAAAGTTCAAAGATATTGTCCATGTGATAACTTGACCGTCCTTAACTGTGTGTCTAATGTTAATATTTCAGTTGAATTTGTTTTTTTAAGACAGATGCGCCTGCAAAAATCCATGCATGCTCACATACACACGTAAGTGAATAAAACTTACTTATAAACATATGCACATATATACGTGAACACTAAGTGTACACACATATATATATGTTTCTACATGCACACATAACACATAAGCACATAGGTTTATACATGTATACAAAAGAACATTGTCGTCAGTCGAACTGTTTTGATGACACAAGTACATATTTATACAGCTTTGATAATCGATTTGTTAAGTCCGGCCTTATTATATATAAGATACAACAGTTCATGCATCACCGGTTTTGCATATTGGTGGTAATTTTAAAAGCATAATGGTGTTGTATGTAAAATACAAACAGCATTTCATATGTACAGCCAAAAAACAGTTACGTCAAACTGTCCGTCTGTTTCATAATTGACTATCGTTTTCAGTGAATTTTGTCAAACAGTATTAAGTTGTTATTATTATTATTTTCTTACTAGTTTTACTTCATCTTATTATCGTTGCTTTTTATCAAAACACTCCAGCACGATAAACTTTTCGACCATTAGAGAAATCGCAAATATAGAAACAGCTTCCGACGAGATATTTCGCGCCGTTTACTCTAGCAGTCGTCTGGAGTGAAAAGCAACAATAATAAGATGAAGTACAGCTAGTAATAAAACAATAATAGTTAATGCTTTACCTAAAAAAAATATATATTTTGAGATTTACTAAGCTTAGCTTTGTATGGCCAACAATATATGAATTATTTCATTAATAAATGAATCTAAGTAAACATATTCTGCTTCGACATTCAAATGACAGATAGACTGATTGTATAAGCCTGCGTTTCTAAATAGTTCAAATTCTAAAGAATAATTCCGTTGTAATGTTTCTGGTTGTTTTTTTTTTAAATTCAGGTATCGTCGTTTGCGTTTGTTCTTTGTTACATTATACTTATATACATGCATTAGTATACATATATACAGGTATTTATAGATAGATATATTTATATATACCACCAACTGATTTTTTATTAAATGTCCAGTATTTTTTTGCTATCTATCTTTCACAACTATACGTATATCTAAACATTCTATACGTATACATATACATACACACAAGCACACACACATATATATGCATACGTACGAACACACACACACGCAAACATAAAAATATATATAAATATCGAAGCATATATTTATATATATACTTATATATGCATGCATGTACACATATATATATAAATAAGATATATATATATATGTACGTTTATTATAAGGCTGTCTATATAAATTTATCTATCTAACGAACTATCTATCAGTATATCAAAATCTATTAGTATTGCTTTTAACCTAAAGATTATGTTAACTATTTTGATGGTTTTATTTTACAAATTAAATAATCACAGCTTCAATAACTAAATTTTATTAGTGCTACTGGAAATACAATCGATTTGGTCAATCACTAAATCTATTAATTGACAATTCTATCTAACTATCTAACAGCCTGTCTGCATGTCTGTCAATAATTCAATCAGTCGGTTTTTCAAACGGTCAACCGTTAATGCGAAGTCGCACAACATTTTCTTTGTAAATACCCTATTATCGATGCATGTTTTGTCGTGTTAATAATTATTTGGTCCTTTCCACACAATATAAGTAATAAAAATCTGCTGTTTTGTTGTTAAAAGTGTACCCTTTTACGCTGTTTACTAGTCCTAGCGTTTTATTTGAACAATGAACTAAGCCTGTTAAGCGTACCTATCTGTCCCAATCAGTATATGTCTATCGCTTTTAATCTGTCTGTATCTGTCTCGCTATCTATCTATCTATCTATGTATTCGCCTGTCTGTATAACTATCTCAATCTGTTCTTATCTCTCTATTTCAGTCTGTCTGTCTTTCTATCTGTCTGTCTATCTATCTCTCTGTAGTTAAAAGTTCACCTTTAGACGAGATTGCTAATTCCGATCTATCATTTAAACAATGAACTACGTGGGTTATGTGTACCTATCTATCAAAATCAGTACGTCTCCTCCTTTAAACTGTTTGTCTGCCTATCTATCTATCTCTCTATCTATCTATATGTCTGCCTGTCTGATGTCTGTCTCTCTCTCTCTCTCGTTCGCTCTCTCTCGTTCGCTCTCTCTCGTTCGCTCTCTCTCTCGCCCTCGCTCTCTATCGCCCTCGCTCTCTCTCTCTCTCTCGCTCTCTCGCTCTCTCGCTCTCTCGCGCTCTCTCTATCACTCTCTCGAACTATCTGCCTGTCTGCTTGTCTGTCTGTATAACTATCTCAGTCAGTTCTTATCTCGCTAGTTCAGTATATTCATCTATCTATCGATCGATCTATCTATCTATCTGAGCTTGTGTGTTTGTATATATATATATGAATATTCATACACATATATGTATGTATATATGCATATGCTAATATGTACATTATCTATTAAAACATTAATTAACATGCGATCGTATCTTTTCTTTTCTTATTGATTATTAATTTCCTAAATACAATGTATCTTTCTCTATTTTAAAACGTTATGCAACTAGCTTGTCAATACACCGGTCTGGCTATCAGTCTGTCTGTCAGTCTATCTTTCAGCCTTTCTGAACATCTAATATATCTATCTATTTATCTATCTATCTATTTGAGTTATCGATCAAAGTTAATATCCACTTTCATAATAAGGGACCTTCATACTCCTGTAGGTATTAAATTATCTATTTGCGAGTAAACATATCTATATATCAGTTTGCTTTCTCTTTGTTTTGAATCAGTTACTTTCGTTCTATCTATCTATCTATATGAACGACAGTCATCGTCAGTCAATTTGTCTTGCAGTCGATTCATTTTTAAATGAGTGAAACGTCCGTGCGAGATATTCCGCAACCAAATTGACAAAATAAAAGATCTGCTATTTGTAGTTGACCCTAAAGAAAAGCTTCTTTGTTCGTGTTATACTAATATACTTTCTTCTACATCATTATTATTGTTATTATATAGATAGTATCATTATAGTTATTATTGAATAATTTATGTTATCAAAAGGTATTGTCCCATTGTATATAAATATTATTTTATAAATGTGATTACAAAGATATACTTATCAATATCAGTATTATTTCTACTTGCTTAATTTTATTGATACTTTAATAATTTAGATGTGTACGTTACTAGACTACAAGTTTGAGATACCTAGTGAGGATCGAACTCACGACAGTCGTAATGGTCCACAAGTCTAGCTTGATAACCATTGCTCTACGGTGAGGATCCCAATTTGTTTTATTTTATTACAATTAGACTGCTTAATTAAATGTGGTTGCATCGTATCTTTTGGGGGGGAGGGATGGGCTCCGTCATTTTTTGATTCGTCGTAGTTGTGTCATTTTTATTTTTAATTCAATTTTATCATTTTTCTCTTTTTTTTCTTTTTCAAGTAGAAATCTTTTGGTCAATTTTACATTTTTTTTGTTTCGTTTCGTTCATAATTTCATGCTACCCGGCAAGACTAAAATTGCATTAAGACTGTAATATCAAGAGAATTGTGAATCTATATTTAAATTAATATTTCTAAAATGGCCATCATGATAAACCAGGAGTCCCCAACCTTTCTGTGTCGAAGATCACTTTCACAAGTACCAGCAGTGCAGCCGACACCATTTATTTTTCAAGTCAGATTTATATTTTGACTCAACAATGAAATAAATATTACTGGTAGCCAGTCTGTGGCAGGCACACGCAAAAGGTTCAGCGGGTACAAGATTGGGGACGTCTGCGATGAATCTTTAAGAATAGATGGGAAAATAAAAAAATCTGAACGAAGCGATTTTTTTTTTACATATCTTTCTCAAATACTAAAAGTTATTTATCATAGCTAATGTCAACAATGTGTAAAATAAATGTTTATAATTATGTTTAAATTTCTAAAAATACTTGATACTAAGTTAATTTGATACTGTTAATTATGTTTGTAGGTATGAATGCATTAAAAAAATTACAGAATTTGAAGTAAAACTAAAAGTGGAGTCGAAGAGAGTCGTGAAACTGAAGAGATAAAATGAGCAGAGAAAATGTTTTAAAGCTTTCGACGGCCAAAACTAAACGATCTGTCAGGCAATAGCGGTTATAGTTCAAAGTCTCGTCATATCACGCAGTCGACGAGATGACGCGACTTCTACTCATCTAACGTATACAACTATTTAACTTCTAATGAAATCTGAAGGCTAACAGAACGCTAATGAAAAAATAACATTGCTGGGTTTCTTTGCAAACATGAACACTTAGATAACAATTTGAACTTAGATAACAAATAATTTACGTAACGGTCGACACTTAAATCTCTTTTCAGTAATAACCTCCGTTAATTTCCAAGCACAGTTCATCTTTCATTAATCGTGACGTTAAAAACTGTAATAAAACAAACAGCAAAAAAAGCTATTTTTGTGTTGCAAATGTCTTACTAACGAAATGTTTAAATAAGTAACGATCTTTTAATTATTAATAATTAACTGCATTATCAACGGAAGAACTGATTCAGTAACTGAATAAAATGAGCAAGCAAATAATCAGAATAAAAAACCTATTTTGATATGAAGGCCTGTTTTGAAAAATAAAGTTCATTTCAAAGTAATAGATAGATATTTCTTTTGCTTTATTCTATTTCCTTCATAAATAATTTGAACCTGTTCATCGCTCGTATTTTAAAAATCTAGCCGTTTAAATGACGACAGTAATATGAAAGATTCGGAACAGTTTTGCTTCAACAAATTCAATAAATGTTGAGCGTGAATAGTTAATGGTTTCACTGATATTGCGTTCTGCGCGGATATGTATTTAGAATTTAATTCATACAAAGTATAAAGCAAGTGGTTACGTTTCTTATAGTCATCGGAATAAAATCTATTTACAACGAATCAAATTTAAATATCTTTATACATTAAATATATTCTCATTATTAAATCAGGAGCGTATTTCAAATTCAATAAAAATCAGTTATCTACAATAACAAATATTACATTATTTACACGTTTTTACTTCTATTTACTATGCATATATAGATAGGCAAATATAACTGTTACATTAAATCTGGTCTGACGTTGTGATAGTCTAACATTTTTTTCTCTAAAAAGTACGTTTTGGTTATAGGAGAAATTCAGTCGGTTTTCGTGGAAGATATATGGAAAGCTGAAACCTCAAATTGGATGACATAGCGAGATCCGTTTGGGTTGGCTATAAGCTGTGACTTTATGACATAACTTGCCCTAACCTATAGAAAATGTGTAAGATATAAACACAGTAACTGAGAGACGTTGTAGACTGGGTGTAAGTCGTCGGTACTAACCAAAGGAAACAATTATCTATCTGTATAAGCCAGCTTATTCACCTGCTTGTGACTGACGTTTCACAAGTTTAAAGAAAATAAATAAACAGAATATCCAATGCCTTGCCGGTAAGAAATAATATACGAAGAATGTCGCTGTTTCTATTCGGAAAACGTCAACAAAAACAACACACACATTTAAAATAAAAATAAAATGGCGTCTCAAGAAAATATTAAATAAAATAAACAGATCTCACTATTGGCTGGTTTAAAATTCCCCAAAAATACAAACTCCCACGCATTCTACTCACATTTAAATTGGAAGTATCAGAATTGAGGAGTCTTTCTGGGTCACAATCATTTTGTTGTCACGTAGTGTAATGGCCAGAGGACCCTGGACATTGTCGGCAGATGTGAATAGTTCCGAGTCTAGAGTCCCGTCTCCCGTTAGTCGGTATATTTTATCGGTGTCTGTGTCGGCGATGTACACGAATCCGTCCTGTCCGCACTCGATGGCGCGTGGAGTCTTGAGTTTGATGCCATTGAGTGGCTTGAAGCTGAAGCTCAATTCGCCATCTTCTGGAAGGCCAATCAAGTACGTACCACAACTGTCGGACACATAGATGATGCCATTGTCACCGACCGTCAAGTATTGTGGGAACACAAAGAATTCGAGTCCCACTTCGTTGTACTGGATGGTGCGAAGGACCTTGCCATCTGGGGTTAGCAGATCTATCCCCTGTATGCATGAACAGACGAGGTTCTGGTTTTTAGTGACAGCAATGCCCCAGTAGCGTCGTAATGTCGACACAAGTCCGACAACGATAAGACGAGATCCATGAGACAGGAGTGCAATTTGTTTGGCATGGGGCACCGTACAGGCGACAACACTCTCGCTTATTAGGGCAAGTCCCCAAGGACCTGATGTAAAGGTAACACGGTCACCAGGCAAGCCGGCTGTAGAGAACATTTGGACGCAGCAATTGCTCCAGTCGGACACGATGTACTGACCATTCTTGTTGCAAACAATGTCTGCCAACCAACTACGGAAGTTCTGGTCGGCCTGGAAGGGGCCTCCTGTGAACAGCAGGTTCTGTGATGAGCTCTTTGTGCGGACATTTTCCAGTTCAATTGGCACGTAAGCGCCGATTGTTTTGTTACTCGTCTCCAAGCTCTGTAGGATTGCACGGGCCTTGCAAGTTGTAAGCGATTCCAGATCAGGTTCTTTGAGAGGGAAGCGTTCTTTGTTAACTTTACAAGAACAATCGGCTGGGCGTTTGTCGTTGATCTTAACGCGCCTGGGCTGCTTCTTTGGTTGAATATTTTCTACAGGAAGCTCCTTTTTCTGCTGGCTGGCGTTTGTATTCGGACTCTTCTTTGTGGTTTTCTCCTCGCATTGAGGCTGCGACGGTTGACTATATAGCCGAGGCCCGCTTATGTTTTCATTCTGCTGGCTACCAGGCTGGTTGCTGTTGTTTGTGGTTGTAAGAATAGCTTCATTAACGCTGTTGGTAGATGTCTCTTTGATATTCTCAACTGGTGGGACTGTGGCTGCGCTCGCACTGTCGGTGACCGGAGGACTTGAACAATACTCAAGGTTTAGCCGTTTCGCTACAGAAATGTCATCCGAGTCGTGAGGCTTTACGCCTTCCCGTTTCTCGGCACGTCTGCTAGAATCTTTGGTCGACGAGTTTGCGCTGCATTTGCTGCTAACTCGGTCGGCGGCTTTCGGATCACATTCAGATGATTCAGGAGTTGAAAGGGTCACGCGACTGTGACGAGGAGGACTAAAAGTGTTGGGTGTGTCCTGGTAAATAAGAGGCGTATTTTCGATTTTCTCAAAGGTTGTGAAATTCTTTTTCAGCGACGCGGTGGTGGGTTGGGTGTCTTCTCCACTCGTTCGTCGAAATTTCTGCTTAGGGCTACAAAATGTTTGATCGGGACTCGGGTTGTCGTTGACAGTGCTATCGTGGCAGTCGAGGCTATCTGGACTGATCGATCGACGAAAATCGTCCCAGGGTGCAGGTGGAATTGAGGGGGCAAAACCATCTCTCGGGGACATGACGGGGTTGGTGACATCATAGTCATAATCGTCGTGTTCTTCGTCGTTGATGTAGGCACTGCTGGTGCTACACACCGTTGTTGTATCACTACTTGTTTCGCATGTCATGTTTTTATGACAGTCGTCGTTCTCAGCGTCGCTCTTGCAGCTATTAGTGACGTTCGGGTCGTTATCGTCGTCGTCGTCGTCGTCTTCGTCCACGTTGTTGTTGTTGTTGTTGTTGTTGTTGTTGCTGCTGTTTTCGTCGCTGGCATACTCCCTGTTAATATCAGCGTTGTCGTAGTCAGTGTACTCGGTGTTTTGCCACTTCTCAGTGATTTCTGCATCCGGGGAGCCAACATCAGAGGTGATATCGTATAAGCTGCGTCGAAAAGAATTAGATTCGTTGTGTACGCGTTCCCACGGACTAAGATTTGATAAAACTTTTGGACTGGGGCTAAAAAAGCCGCTGTCGTTCCCTGGGGTTTGTAGCATGGCGGAAGTATTTTGGCCATTGTTGTTACCGTGTCTTCGGATATCAACGGGTGGTGTTGGGGTGTAAGACTTGTTGTCGTAAGGAATATATGCTGATTCATTAAATTCTTCCTTATTTGAGATAAACTGGTCCTCGTTCTGCGCATCTTTATCAGGGTAATCAGGCGGACTTTCGGCGATGGATTCCTTGGAACAGACGACATTTAACTCTACGTCATCACACGCATCTATCTTCAATGGCGGGGGAATGTCCCCCTTTCGACTTAAAACCCTATTCTCGGAATCTTTTAAAGTATCGGATAAACTTAACGCTTCCTTGTTGGTCGAAATCCATGATTTGATAGAGTTTTCCACTAACCTGTTGATGATGTTCTTGGTTTTCGGGTCTGTCAGTAAATCGTTTTTTAGGGCTTCGAGGTCTTTCCCCCATCGATTGTCAATAGTAGGGCTTTTGGTGTCTTTTTTCTTTTTAAGTACATCCCTGATCTTACTGCCCATTTTGTCTTTTAATTTTTTGACATCCTCGGCAAGATATACTTCATTCTGTTGGGGAGCGACCACAGGGTAGTGGGAACCGCTTTGATAGGGTAAGCTCGTCATGGATTTCAGTTGATTATTCTGTAGGGGTATTTTTGATTCGCCGTTAAGTTCGTCCGGGTACGTGGCGTTGAAGTATTCCGGACTGTCACTTTGAATATATTCTGTTCGTGTGTGTGTGGAGAAATCTGTCATGGGAGGGGATTGTTTAACTTTGTTTTTAGGGGAACTGGCCCGCTTCCGGTGTTGGGTTCGCCGATTGGTATTTGAATTAGAGATATAATCCGTGTGTCTCTGTGAAGTGGGAATGTGCTGCCGATGTCCTTCTGGTTCTGTAGAATGCGACTGGCCATTTTGATGTAGGGGCCCACTGTTCGGATTGTCTTCCTGCGAACCGTCCTCTGAGTGGTCATATTTCGAGACGTATTTGTTTGTTGACAACGTGTTGTCGTCCAGTGAATTGGACAACTGTTCAGCATCAGAGAAAGAATCATGGGATGATGTTTCGGCGCGCGTGCTAGCACAGGAGAGCGGTTTGTTCGCCAAAGAGTCGGCTTGGTTACAGTGCCGGCAATACTCGGCTCCAAAATGTGACGAGCTGGGGATTTGGTAGAGAGGTGGACGGACGTCCGCCAGTTCATAATTGCCAGTAGCGTTATAGCGCTCCAGGACGTTGACCATAAAGATGACTTCATTTCGGACCGATCCTTTCTTTAGTCCCTCCGAGTGAAGAAGCAGTGTTTCAAAGGTACCGAGGTCACGCCTGCAGTGGTGACAAGGAACCACTTTTCGACCGGAGCCCACCACGGAGAATTTGACCCCCTCAAAGGATAAATCCCCTCCGCCTGTGTATGGCGGAGGGGGGGAATCCATGCAAGTCCCGTTTCTCGTTGATGAATTACCGTAATAGTATGACGTGTGGGTCTCCATCCCTTGTTCTGGGGGTTTCTGTCGGGTCGTTTCGGTCGGGTCGTTTCGGTCGTTGTCTCAGTCCTAAGTCGCCGTCCTCTGTAGTGGTTCTAACAGTTGTAACAATAGCAGGTGTAGTGACGGCAACCAGCCTTTGTTGTCGAGGTGGCCGACGGGTGGCGCTAGTAGCAACAGCAGCAGCAGCAGCGGGTGGTGGCGGGTGGCAAAAAGCAATCGTAGTTGTTGAGGAGTTATAATAATAACAACAGCCCGTCTCTTATCGAGGTGTGTTCTGTCAAAGAGGGGAAAAAGAATATAAAAAGTATTGAAGAAGAGGAAAGAAAGTAAAAAAAAGAGAGAAAGACAGACAGAAATGTAAATAGAAAGAAAACAGCAAGAAGAAAAAGAAAGAGAGGTGAAAAGAGAGCAAAGAAAATGTACAAAAATATGTCTAGAATTTTTTTTCTCTCTCTATCCCTATCTCGCTTTCTTTTTCCTTTTTTTTAAATCGAGGGCCGATACCTGAAAGTTAATAATATATATTTATATATGTATATTTCCGTTCCAGTTAGATGAGTGTCTTCATCGTGGGGGCTTGTTAGTTCTTCTGCTTATAACTCAACGATGGTCCGTTTTAAACCGGTCGCATACGCCTTGTTCAGCCAGCATTGGATCTGCTTTGCGTCATTTCACAGCAGAAACGCTGGCTACTAAGAGGAGAGATCATCTAGGTACCTTGACAGGCGTCCTCTATCAAATGTATATATTTATTTAGGTAGGTAGGTGCTTATCTTACTTACCTACATCTCTCTTCACTGCCGACCTACCACCAATTTGATCTACACCCACCGTCTCCACCCTTTCAACATAATGTGTCTATCTAGCTCGCCTACTCTACCGCCTTCTATAGCGTCTTCTTTCGTAAACACATACAATATACATTAGATTAGCATGCATGAAAGCAGAACACAAACACATGCGTAAACACGGATATATAT
>VCCN01006352.1:3215890-3231668 GCA_006491835.1 Architeuthis dux | reverse complement strand
TTTGGCACTTCAGTTTACTAACCTCATTTAATTTTAGTAGTAGAGAGATTGAGGAACAGTTTTAAAAGTGATTAAAAAGGGTATATAAATTATACTAGAAGTTATATAAATAAACAATTGTTCACATTGAAAGATTGTCTTATATTTTAACTATTGATTCTAAGCTTTATTTAAGGGGGAAAATATTTTAGACATCCATATGAATGTTTTCATAAAAATCAATGATTGTGTTTCAAGTTTCAAGAACTTTTCTGCATGACGACTTGCCTTTTGTTTACACAACCAAAAATGGTAAAAATGATGGAAACTTAAGCTAACAATTTTTCTGGTTGTCAGGACCTAACATATTATTATATACAAACTATATTTTGTTTTGTATTTCATAGTATTCGGGCTCGTTTATCTACCCACTGAATTGTTTTCACCATTAGATATGACTACGTATTTCTATCGATTTTTCCTTCCTAGACGAAAACCTTTCATAATCTATCCTCATATTACTATGTGCTTTCAGCAAGTGCCAGCATTTGTGGTTTGTGTATGGATTTTGCCTTGAGAGCCAAAATCGTTAGTGGAGAATATATTACCAATACATGTATTCTTTCCATACAAGTGTATTTCTCTTTCTACTGAATCTATGATAACCAGTACTTATAAGGACCATAATTACATAAGGACCATAATTACATAAGGACCATAATTACATAAGGACCATAATTACATAAGGACCATAATTACTGCTATCTCTTCAGTATTTCTCACCTACATCTAAAGGACCCATCATGATTGTTTCATGCTACAAACGCATCTAATTGCTTCTAATTCAGTTTGAGGATTTGTGTCCCTAAATTACATTCTGATAGAAGCTTAGTAATTCCTGTCACTTATTTTCTTTTACCTTTACGGATCCCTCGTCTTGATAGCAATATACCATGGTGCAACTGTCACATTATATTTCGATGCAACTACAATCGACTCAATTTCTGTGGTAATCAGAGCTAGTGGAATTAAGTTTTTTTGCTTAGCCCTTTCTTTATGCATGGGATCGATCTACTAAAACCTCCTTTATATGTTTTTGCCTTTCTTTTACTACATGTAATATGGTACTAGGGCATTTACATCCCGGACAACTGTGTCCCATTCATTTGCCTCCCCAGACATTTGAGTCCCGGTCATTTGCATCCCGCTCCGGTCATTTGCATCCCACTAATTTGTGTCCGAGACATTTGTGACCTGGACATTTGCATCCTGGATATTTGTGTCCCTGGTCATTTGAGAGCTACTTATAAACAAACCGAGTTGTATTTAGGGTTTCTGATTAAATTACACCCTTTTAAAAATATATTCTTCTATTTTAATAACTTTAAATAGGCTTTTGGTGATACATACCATTAGTAACCTTTTTGGTGAGTTTTATCGGCCTTATACTGTGATTTGCCAAGTCTAGGAGATTTGCCGGATGAAAACGGATAGAGATAAATAATATAACGATGGGAGTCTTTTTTTTTAGAGTTTCTGGTTAAAATCACATCTTTTTAAAGATATATTCTTCTATTTTAGTCTTTCATGAGTTTTATTGACATTATGCTATAATTTGCCTAAAGGAGATGTACATACACTTTTGAAAAATCTTCAACACCCTATTTTAAAAACCTGAATACATTTAAAAAAATTATTCTTAAGCTTTCTCTTGGTTTTGCTAGGAAGAAAAAACCCAAAAACTTCAACAAATTTTTTCCATTAATTAAATGGGATGCAAATGTCCGGGACACAAATGACTGGGATTCAAATGTCTGGGATGCAAATGACTGGGACGCAAATAACTGGAACGTTGTTGTTTGTGGATGCAAATGACCGGGACGCAAATGAATGGGATGTAAATTCAACCAATCAGAGACCTCCTTTTCAAACAAAGGGAAATTTTCCACCTTGGCTGTCGGCGTCAACTTTTTCCTTCCTTTTTCATTTCCAGGTGGTGGCTTGCTACTACTACTTCGGGATTACTACTGTACTATCATTATACTGCATACATTTTTAGAGTGAATTCTTTTCACTCACCTTGCCCTATTTCTATTTTAATATTAGATACACTAAATTCCCTTTCAAATCTAATACTTAGATTTTGCAATTGTAAAATAAACCAATTTATGCCTAAGAAATACTATTTTCCTTATTAAATTTAATGACTTAGGATAAATTTGTAAAAAAAATTCATCGTAATCTTGCAACACATTTCTCATAACCTTTTGCATTCCTGAAAGTTTAAAAAACAAAAATACAAGACAGATAATGATATCTATGTAGATGCTTCACTGAAAATAAATATATACAGGTCTGGTTAGTCACACAGTAGAAACCGTCATGTGACCAACATCTTTTGGCAGCATGCTGTGTTGGGGATGATCAATAACAAATTTGGAAAATGGGGTGATCAATAAATAAGTTACTGTAAATATTACACTCTTTTTCCTAACTAATTTTGGACACTTCAAAAACTAACTAATTTTGGACACTAACTAATTTTGGACACTTCAACTGCTGCCATTATTCTCGCTTTTTGTTGGTCATCACTAAAAAAGTCTGAATTTTCAAAAAACAAGCGCGAACACTGCCGGACACAAACTTTGGGACCAATTTAATAAAAACTTTCATTGGTGGGGGAATTTACAAAAAACAAAAAAAACGTTTTTTCTAGACATAATAAGTCCAGATAAGTCTAGATACATAATAATGCAGCAACATAATTCTTATTGAAAAATATTCCAAATTTATTTTGGAATAATAATAAAAAAGTAAAATTAATATAACTTTACAAAGAGAATATATAAATTCCCCAAAACAGCATGGATTATTTTTTTTAACCATTTTCTGCATCCATGTCTAGAAAATCATAAATTTTATAATTTATTTGTAGAAGGCTTTCTGCTTAGTGTTTACCAAAATCTTTTTATTCAAAAGTTGAAAGTTTCCAAACAGAATTTGTTCTACAGAAAGAGGATACAATTTCCACGAACATATAAGTAATCCGTATACAACAAGATAATACAAGACAGACATATTAGGCGTCCGAAAAGTTTGTTTGATTTATTAAGTAAAAATAAAGGACAATTTTTATTTTTTTATTTTCAACATTAACTTTATTGAACAACATATTTACCGTTTTTTTTCATTATCTTCTGCTATCTTTCAAGCAAATTCATAATTCCATCCCACCCAGAACTTTTTATAGAACTGCTCCAAGAGCCTTTTGCAATCTTCCAAAGAATTGAAATGTTTTCATTAGGAAAACTCTGTAAAGACCAAAATAAATGGTAATCTGAAGGTGCAATATTTGGTGAATACAGCGATGAGTAAAAACCAAGCTGTAAAGATTTTGGCCTGATCACCAAACTTTCTAGCGTTACTCTGATGAAATATTACACTCTTTTTCCTAACTAATTTTGGACACTTCAACTGCTGCCATCAATTGGTCTAATTGGGAGCTGTACTTGTTCAAATCAATTGTTATATAATATAATATGGTATATAATAAAGCACTCACTTCCAATTCCATCATAGCATCACCTTTCTTTGGATGAAGATTGGCATTTGGTACAGTTAGTGATGGTTCATTTTGCTTGATCTCTAGCATTCCACGTTGTTGTAAAGTATAAACTTTTCATTGTCCATCACAGTGTTTCAAAAATAAAACATTTTTGTTACATTTAAGTAGTGAAACACAAATGGAGGTTCTTTTAATTAATTTATGTGGAATTAACTTATGTGGAATCAAAATGATTAACTGCTGCAAATGATTAACAATGCTTGATTTGGATATTTTGAGTATGTTGGCTGTCTCTTATGTTGTATAACATTGATTATTCCCATGTAATGTTTTGATTGCTACCCAACCATTGAGCATTGTTCAGTGAGAAATCTCCAGCACAAAAACCACTTATGACAAATTCGATTCAATCACAGTATCTTCTCAAACTGTACAAATATTATTTTGCATTTGAGTTGTATTTTTACCTTTCTTAAAAAAAGAATAATATGTCAAAAATGTTGATCATTTTCTTCTATCTTCAATGTCAGAATCAATAAACAAAATATGCAAATTTTGACAGTTTAAAAAGAAATGCACTGATATTACAGCTGTTACATTATGATCAAAAGTGATTTTTTTTTAATGAAAATAGTTAAAACTAAATCATCCTAATGCCATCTAGAAGCAAAAACAGAAAAAACTTTTTAGGCTACCTAATAATTATTTGAATGTCCTAATAAAAGTGACACATTATTCTGATGTTGTTGAAGTATCAGAATAAAATTCTCATTTGTCAACTAAATGCCAATTATGTACCTATTCTTTAAGAATTACCTTCATTATCTGTTTTAAAATTATTTAATGAGAATGGTTTCTGAAACCAGTCAAAAAAGGAATCTCTACTTTGTTACTTGTCTGCTTAATTAATGAAGATATTTTCATAAACAAATAAAAAAATTACTAACTAGCATTCCATGGGAAATTATGAATCACCGCCACCCATATATGCTGCTTTTGACCTCGTAAATTAAGCAGTAGTAGTGGTAAAATTAAGTTACCTTGATGAAAATGCTACTAGTATGGTTTGAACTATAAATTCATGATTAAAAAAAAAAAAAATTCTACTATGTGATCAAGGAATATGTTATTGTTGGGCTTTGTTCACTAAAACCTCTGAATTTTCAAAAATCAAGCATGGACACAAACTAAAGGTGCAATTTAGCATAAACTTACATTGTAAATTGAACCCCAACTTAGGTACACATATGACTGTGGGGTCCAAAGATTTAAGACAAACAAGTTATATGAATAGAGACGAAAATAATCCCTTACTTAAAAATTGTTTTAGATCGCGCAGGACAAGGTTAGAAAACAACAAAAAATAAAAAAAATTTCATATAGCTCGTCGCAAATAAATTTCCTTTTATTTAAGACTATTTCAAAGACAAAACTTTTAAAAAATTAAATTAAAATAATTAAATTAACCTGTTGCTAGTTAAATTTACTAGCTACAATGTATAAAATAAAAACTGAATTAGTTTTTTAAAATATTACATAGATACCTGAAGTTTTTGTTTGAAAAGTCTGTTGCTAGTTATGTATTAAAATAATTTTAGGATGATCAGTCATGTGTCACAAAACTGTTGAACAACCGTGTCGGTTATGATTTTCGTTTAAAATGATGTTTACTCCACAAATTCTTTGAAATAGTCTTAAATAAAAGGAAATTTATTTGCGATGAGCTATATGAAATTTATTTTTACTTGATAAGCACTTTCATCTTTCTCTTTTCTGTTGTTCTCTAACCTCGTCTTGCGCTATTGCAAACAATTTTTAAGTAAGGGATTATTTTCACCTATGACTGTATTCAAAGGAAATAACGTTTTTGTCTTAAATCTTTGGACCCTGCTGTTGTATGTGTACCAAAACATATTTTGGAAGGGAATTTTCAAAAAACATTTTCCCTACTCATTGAGGGGAGTGTGTGTGCAAAATTCCAAGTTTCTACTATGAACGGTTATGGCGGGGCGAAGTCCGGATACATAGATACATATAAATGTCAGAACACATGAATAACCTAAACAGTGCTCTAGCGGAGTTATGCCCCTTTGGTCAACAAATGCATGGATTCTAGTTTGGACGAGATTTAAAATTGGTGCGCGGAGGACAAAGGAAAACGAGGAAGACGGCAATTGGAGCTCAGCGGCGGAACGAACAGGGACGAAAGCCTGGTACTTGCTCAGACTCAGAGAATAGTGAACAGGAGGCGTTGATTAAAATGGTTAGTGTTTTGACTTGCCTGTTTTGTAGACTTACTGCCATTTAAGAAGTCAGTTCTACGGATGCAATCGAGTTTTCTCCAAGGAAATATTGGCTCCTATTTTTTTGTGGTTTTTTATACGTACACAATTATTTTTTCACACGCTAAATGCCTCATTCCCATCTCATGTTTGTGTTGTTTGACCTTGTCACTCGATAACCACGACAGGTGTGTGTGCTAAAGCATCCACGCTGTGCCAGATACATATAAATGTCAGAACACATGAATAACCTAAACCTAGCAATAAACTGTGGGTAGCAGTGATTAATAATGTTGACTAGGATAGAATGAAGCTGTTAAAAAAATAGGGCTATTTAATTATTACAACTCATTCTATTTTTACAATTCGAAAGGAATGTGTGAAGCAACATAACTTGAACTCCAAGTCCTATTTTGAAAACAATCAGACATGAGCAAATACATAAATTGTAGTGTTGTGTTGTGAATCAGATCTGGTGGCAAATGATTGGAGGGCTGTATTTTAGTATTTGTTTGCTGACTTGTGCACAAAGGCACACAGCAGACGGACACACAGACAGACAGATAACCAAATGTACATATATAACTAGCATAGTACCCGTAAAAAAAAAAGGAAAGGATTATTTATGTATGTATCTGTTATATAGCTTTTTTACTTTTGCATGATTTAAGGTGGGGAGGGGGTAATAATCAAAAGGAAAACCCTTTTATTTTCAAAATTTGGAATAGAAACTTAAATTTTAAAAAAATGTTCTCCGCTATTAGATAAGTACTGAACATTTGGCAATCTTTCATTCAAGGGACCCATGCCGTTTTCAGCATTTTAAATCATTAGCGATATTTGCTATGGAAGATCATACGCATAAATTTATGTGTAAACTTATTTTAATAAAATGTTTTAATACACAGATTCTTCAAATCTTTAATTATTTCTATAATACATGAACTCTTCAAATTTTAATTATTCAACTATTGAATTATTTTTTTAATACACGGATTGATATGAATCAATATATATATAAATAATTTATATGCCGAAAGAATGCTGAAAAACTAAGTTTTCTTAAAAGCAAAAGAAATTTATGAATATGATATTCATAGCAAATTTCGACAATGGTTAAAAATTCTGAAAATGACATGGGTCCCAAGTTTTTAATGGAGGAAGTTTCCTATATGGGTCATGTAATTTAGGTCTCAGGCCTGATGAAGAGAAGGTGTGGAACCACATGATTTGTATTATTTAAGACAATTCCTAGGTATGGTTAAATACCTTTCAAAATTTGATCATACATTGATAATAATGTGAACCATTAAACAGACTGACAAAGAAAGACCAGGCTTTCCAATGGGCTGAAGTACAGCAAAAGGCATTCGGCGATGTGAAGAGAGCCATAGTCAGTGCACCAGTCTTAACATATTACAACCTAAAGAAACCTGTCATTGTTCAGATGGACATGTCTAATGTAGGAGTCGGAGCATAAATTCAGTGACTACTGTTATGGAACATTATGTAACAGTGGAATCATATCACAAGCCTCTGGAAGCAATAAACAAAAAGCCTTTAAGCGAAACACCAAAAAGATTGCTAAGAATGATACTAATCTTTGAAGGTGAATAAGTCTTGCTTGCTATATATAATTCAACACATGCTAAGGATTAAAATCATTTAAAATCAAACAACAGCTCATTACCAAAATTACCAATATTTTAAGGTTTGAAATTCATGGAAGAAAACGTTTTGGTGTTTGGCCAAATGAGTTTATGAGTCGGGGGAGAGTTGCTATTGGAAAAGTGTAAGACCAAAAATTAACTTACCAAATAGAAAGGTTCTTCTTTTGGAAATGTATCGATATACCACCACTGAAATAAACAGTTTTTGACATAATAAAATCAGTTCTGCATTATAATTGTATACTAAATTGAACCTCCCTACTAAAACATAATATAACAGGTAAATATCACCCGGATTTGTTTTATTCTCTAAGTTAGAGCATCTTAAAGATGCAGGGCAAAAAAATTCTGCCTACCTTGTGCCATTTTTGCTGGGTTACAGTAACATACTCACATACAGGAAAACTACCATTATTATAAAGTTATATATGATTAACATTTTTATTCTAGAGAGTTCAAATTATCTCAATCAAATTTTCTGAGGAATTCAGATGAATAGGATTATTTTAAGAGCCAAAAATACAATTGTATTTTGAACTATATTTTGTCACTTACCTTGCTGTTAATCTACTTTTACTAACAAACAATCTAAATTTTAAATTGAGAGAGACAGAAAAATCAAACAAAGTTTCAACCCTATAGACTAACAGAACAGAAAATTATAACTACATGCTTTTTTTAAAAATAATTCTGGAGAGAGGTTCTTTAAAAGAAAAATGATTGTTGCATGATCATTGATTATATTTTTCATGAAGTCTTTGCATGTAATACATTGTGAAATTAGAAAACATCAATTTTAAATTGCATTAAAATCAACAAAGTTTATTAATCTTGATTTTTGTTTAAGGAAATTCAACCAATTACAGATAATTATAATTGCGAGTGAAGTGACAAAAGTCGGAAGGCTTGTGGTACAGAAGATATATTAATTCCAATGTTTTGTTATTAACAGATCATCATCAGGGAATTCCACTCCACTCATTCCCTGATGATGTTCTGTTAAGAACGAAACATGGAATAAATACATCTTCTGTACCACAAGCATTCCAATTTTTGTCACTTCACTCACATATTGTCGGATTCTCCAGAAGCAAAGGATATAAATGCACCATATTTTAAATAACTTGGGTGTATGGATAAATTCTACATTTTTAAGAATTGCTAATCCAGATTAAGATCCTTTGGTAACATTCTATTTGAAATTTTAGCATTATTTTAAGTGCCTGAAGTTTACCATGAAATATCTGCCTGCAAATAGATATTTTACTTGGAAGAAAATCTTAAAAGTTTACTTTGAAAATGCATTACTAACTCTTAAGCAGTGAAGTCACAGGACACATTTTGCAATAACAATGAATGGTGTCCATTTCGTCACTACAGACAATGGAACAACACTGGCGTGTCCCCTCTGGGGCGCATGCCTGGGCGAAGCATATGGAGATCCCAGTCATCACAATCCCCCTATTGGCTTCGCTGATGTAGTCCAAAGGAAAGCAGAGAGCAGCGAGCGATATGTTTGGCATCAGCTTGGCTGCAGAAGCTGCTGGAAGAATGTCAAAGTTGGCATCCAACCGACTTAAGGGGGCTCCACTCCCTGGTTTGGAATCAGAGTTGTCCTTCTCCTAGACTGGTTGCCTTCCCAAGGCTAGAGAGCCTAATCTGCCCTGCTATTTTACACATAGTTGGGGGGAGAAGAGATGGATTCATCCCAAAGGCATTAGTACGAAGTGAACATAAACAGCCTCGGCCAGAGTTTGAACTCGGCCTGCTGATTCCATTGTCTGTGCCGTGCCAAATCGCTTCTCACTCTAACAATGCATTTTGCATTTATAAGTGAATATACCATAAATTAATAAAGATTTGTTGTGGAAATGCATTTGGTATTTGAAATTCAGTATGATAATTGCAAAGAAATTCTTGCAGAAATGTAACCTATGTCTCACTAAATGCAGTCTTAACATAAATGTCTCACTAAATGCACCTCTTAACATAAATGTCTCACTAAATGCACCTCTTAACATAAAAAAACCCCTTAATGTAGATAATGAGAGTCAATTCTTTAGTTTCCAAGTTTGTTTGTATTTTTAAATAATTGGGGAACTGATTCTCAGGAGAATTTCAAAAAATTAAGTCTGTTTCTTTGGGACACATTCGAACATGAAAAGTTATCACATAAATCCTTTAGCATTTCTCAAAAGAGTAGCCCAATTTTTCCAAGATGATGTTTTTGAGTAATGGATCACATATCAGTTGTATAAATACAAAAGGATTGAATGAACAGAATGGTATTATTTCCACCTTGTCAGCAAACATTTTTTACATTACTTTTTTCTTTTTCTTTCAATCTAGTTAAATTCCGAGATAAACCCAAGCATAATTTTAAATGACACATACACATATCGGTGAACACATCTTTAAAAAAATAAACACTAACAGTTTTTATCTTTTTAGCTAGTGTGAATGATTCAGGTCAGTATATAACTCCCATGACGGCGTCATGATGACGCACAAATCGAAGCAAGCTCCTGTGGCTACAAAATTCAAAAAAACAGCTACCAAAATGAAGGGCTATATTGTTAAAGCTAGAAATAGCAGCAGCAGCTGCAGATCTTATTGATATTGCACACACAAGCAAGGGTCTGGTGACAAAGAAAAAGGCAAAAGTATATGCAGCATCTGATAGGAAGCTCACAATCAATGGGCAGCTGCAGTATTAAAGAAGACAGAAAGGATTTGTGAGAGACGAGGAGAGAAAAAGGGGATACAAAAAAAAGTACGTAAAATTACCTACCATATCAACAAAACCATGTCTTTTCATTGGTAAGAATGGTGAAGAGGAGTTAACTCTCTCTTTTTACAACAAAGAGACCTCTAAAAAGTTTTATTTTCAATAAAAAGAATTTTATTTTTATTTTATTTCAGGTATTTGGATTAACATAAATATGTAATTGTATGGTTTATCCGTGTGAAGGGAAGCAGTAACAATATAATTTATGTATTAACTTCCATTTTTCTTTGATGAATTCTCTTATTTATTTTAATTTTTTCGTCATTTTTACATCGAGTAGCTGCAGAGTATAATTATGCATAACAAATGAATCAGGATTTATAGCAAAATTTCACTTAAAATAGTTTACCAATCATGAATGGCATAGAAATGATTTACTGGAAATTAGCAGCTATGATATAATTTTGAAGAAATACATGGTGGGTCAAAAGTAACGCCCGATTTTCCTAAAAATTAATGTCAGTTCAAGGGCAGCAACTATTAAATTACAGTTATCTCTTGCCATTTGCCAGGGCACCACAAATGTGCTAAATCCACTTTGACCCCTCCCCCTTTGGTTGCCAAAACCCATAAATCTTGTATCATTCCCAAATTGTAAATGTACAAATTTTTTACTAGTGACAGATCCGTCAAATTTATGGCGGAATCAATATTATTTTAGTCAAAAACGTAAACACAGCCTTAATCTGCTCAGAAATCCTCTGTGAATACCCAAAAGTATTTCTTCTTTTTTTTTACAACTAAATGTATGCTATTTTCTTGCAGTTATAACCAAAATGAAACTTTACCATCATCTTAATATTTTTGTTTTTTAAAAATTTTATCCAGTCTGCGAAAACTTGCAATAAAAAGCAACAAAATATTAAGATGAAGATAAATAGTAACATAAACATGAAAAAATTGTTAATAATGATTTTTCAATACTTCATCTACTAAAAAATAAATAAATAAATTTGTTTACGGTACAGTGAATTCAAAAAAATTCTAATGTCTAAAATACTGTTTGACTAACCGGTTCACGAGTGTAAACATTAAGCAAGTTTAACTGGGTTTATATTGTCTGCATAAATAATTTTTAATTGATGATTTTCTACAATCTTTCTTCTTATTAATAAATAACACAAAGATTATTATGATGCATTTATGATTTCCTAAACTTTCCTAAACATTTTACATTTTGTTAATCACTGCTACCCACAACACTGGTTTATAGCTGGGTTTAGGTTATTCATGTGTTCTGATATTTATATACTAGAAAACACCTAGAGAGCACCTCTGCCAACTCCATTGTCACTAAAAACTGAATGAAAATCAGTTCACAAATAGTCACGATGCAGGGGAGGTAACTGTAAAGATTCCTGGATCTGCCCCCAAATTTATTTATACATATAGCTACAATGCAAAGATAATTGTATATAGATCTGCCCAAACATTTAATCACTTCTTCCGTAACCCACTTCCCATCCTTCCACAAAATTTCATTGAAATTCTTTGGGAACCTTTGGAGATATTGTGTGGACAGGCAGACTGATGGACAGACATATACGAGTGAATACATACACCTCTCCCAACTTGGGAATGTGGATAAAGGCCGGCATTATGTAAGTGAACTTGCTAATTTTACATTAGCTAGGAATACTTATTGTTGATATTATTAGTGTTATTGAAACTACTAGTGCAGTGTCAGTTTCAAAGGTGCATGTTTGGAAGGCGCATACATATTATTGTTGCACTCACACATACGGTCAGCGAGTGGAATCTATTTGACTCAATTTTCATTTGAAACAATCCAGATTTTTATTCCGAAAAAATGGGTTATCTTGACTTTTAGATATCCAGTTTTCAACACATGAGAAATCTGTACTCAACTCGAATCTAACATGCTTTGCAGACCGCAAGTCTAGCAAAATCATGTTTCTTGTCACCTCACATTTCCATCTTGGACTCTTGACAATACCCAGTTCACCGGCCGATATTTTTGACCAGCCACACACCACCACTCACCTTCATACATACACATTCATACATACACATCTCTCTTTTCTAACATCTTCAACTACAGACACGTTTACCAAGTTGACTAAGAAGTAAGGAACGCATTTTAGAAAATGCGTTCCTTACTTCTTCTTAGCTAAGAACTACTTTTTGTTATATTCTCTTGTAATAAATATCTACTTATTATCATTGCAGCGTACATTGCATTTTTGGTTACCATGTGCAAACTTGTATCCTTGCACATGCACGTATTGCATTCCTTTTACTACTGCAGAAACATGCGGAAAAAGAAAGATCCATCTTATGCGCATCTTTAACTTGCCCTCTTTCTTTCTCTAGTCTCATCAGCACGCTAGTTTGCTATCGGCAGTCAGGACCCTTAAAGCTACTATAGGCTACTATTTTGTTTACACTGTTAGAGATTACTGTTATTGTTATTGTTTGTACCGTAACTTTTTATTGGAGTCAGATATACTTAATAATAGGAGCTAGTTAATTTACTATTAAGACTTACTTTCATCTTAATTAGCAGCTCTTTATTAACAGGAGTAGCTTACCATAACTGTCATGTAAAATAATTTTGAATGAAATACTTGTGTGTAATCATTATTAGTAATTATTAAATAACGATCATGGCAAAATGTATTCTAAAGAGCGAAAGTCAAGATAATTTATAGAAACTATGAAGAAAGCAATGGCGATATTGTTGCCAGTGGCGAGTCATAAAACTCGGCATTTTTCTGACCCCTGTCAAGGGGACAGAGGGCGAAGTCACGCTCCACAAAACAAGTTAGGCTTGTTGAGCGCTAGGAGAGGCAGAGTATTCTTATGTTTTAGTTTAATGCCCGACAAGAAGCTAGCGTTTTAGAGATATGTTACAGCAGTGACACTAAGAGAGGTAGAGCATACTTGTGGCCGACATGAAACTAGCGTTACAGAGATATGTTTATTTTTATTAGATTTCTTGAGAACCGCTGATCCAAGCAACTTCAAACTCAACTCTGCATTGCCTTGTGCTGACTAATATATCTGGTGAATACAATGGCCAATTGTCGATTAATAGTGGTACACACAAACACACACACACACACACACACACATATATTTCTTCAATTGTAGAGAGATTATTTAAGTAAATGCAGAAACTACAGAAGTAGCAATGGAGATGAGTGATCTAACTATTGATTTATAGTTGATTTATTTTACTTACAAATGATTGCCAATAGAACAAGGCATCCTCCGGCAGCAATCATGTACCAGGCATACTTTCTCCTAGAAAAATAAAGTATAAAAAAATTAATCAATTCTGTATGAAATTTAATTAAAAACTGGTCTGGTAAGTCAGTCGATAGAAACCATCACGTGACCAGAACGTGTTGGGGTGGTTAATTAAAACATTGGTAAAAGGGGTGATCAATGAATAAGTTACTTCTCTCAGCAATTGTGGGCCGGTGATCACTAAAAAGTCTGAATTTTCAAAAACACAAGCGTACACGCTGCAAAACACAAACTAAGGGACCAATTTAGCATAAACTTACTAAAAACTTATTTTGGAGGGGAATTTTCAAAAAAAACATTTTCAGCCCTCTAGCTCCTGTAGTATGGCCTGTACATACAAACTGAAGAAACCTTTGTTCACTGGTGGACAGTTTTGGTTGGCGGTTGACGGTTTCTAGAATGGATAAGTTTATACCGATTAAGTATTGCACAATATGTGTTATAGTGCAGCGGCCAGGGGGGTGAAAAAATGACCTAACCATCCCGGCAGTAAAACTAAATGAAATCGTTCTCAAATGAAAGGTACGGGTGTCTATCAGTGACGTGCATTCAGGGCATGCAAGTCATGCAAGTCACGCATATCTTTAAAATCATTACTAACCACGTTTCAGAAGTGCCCAAAGCCGAATAATAATAAATAAAGAATTTTAGAACATTAAAAACATCTATTAATTTAATATCGTCATAGGCATGTAATTTAGAAATAGTATGACCTGAACTGCTACTTAATACAAATCAATTATCTCCCTTGACTCCCGGAAAGAAATCTTCTTAACTCGGCTGCTTTTCGCTTTATATTTGAGAAGTTATAGGTATTTTTATTGACACATTTTTTTCTCTCAAAAGTCTGTGGATGTGTCCGCAAAAAAGTAATTTATGTAAGTAATTAAATTTACAAGTAGTCAATAATCATTAATTAATTTGTTTGAGAGAATTAAGGAAAAATAAATCTTTCTATTCTATAAAGCAACGTTTTTCTCACATCTTAGATGCAGCAACTTCCTCTTAACCAATGAAAATACTAAAAAGAAACGTGCGTAGTGTTGCCATTTCTGAGACAAGCAATTCTAAAAATGCATTTCCCTAGTATCGTCAACAAAATCAAGGGAGATAATTGATCTGTACTAAGCAGATGCGGTTGTAATTTTAATCATTTCATTAATATCTTTCAAAATATCAGCCCAACCTACTGAAATGTGTGTTATAGTACAACTTTTAGAAAAATAGTTTTTCAAAAAGAGACTTTGAAGGTAGAAAATCAAGTTCCAACAAGAAATGTGCTTTTCAAACTAATTTATATGAAAGAAAGAAATTGTTAACAGGAAATGCTCAACTAAACAAGTTATTTTGCTGGTTTGCTATATAATTTAGAAAGAACTGTTTGGAATGATAAAGGGTACAATGATTTAAATAATCTACATATTGCCATGCTAAAACATGAACGTTTTCAAAGACACATAACATCCATGATCGATTTTAAAACATTCGCATAGACTTACAATTAGATGCAGTTAAAAGAATAAATAATGAAAATGTTAAACAAAACACAGCTATTCTGCGAATATTGATTGATGCAGGTCATCTAGATACAGCTTCTGTTTTCTCGGGTCTCTCAAACAGAATTCAAAATGACTTGATCGATGCAATTCAAACATTGTTGAATGAAATAGAAAACAAACGTAATCAGGCTAAATTTGTTGCTATTCTTATAGATGAAATGTTCGATATATCTAAATATTCACAACTGTCAACTGTTTTGCATTATGTTTTAGTGATATATTTTCCTTCACTGATGTTTTATTCAACATCCTTCAGACTAAAAGTCTTGACATTGTGTATTGCAGAGCAAATAGATATCCTCGAAAATAAACTGGATAACTTCTCTGTGTTTTATGAAATGTTGGAAGAAAAATATGATGCAACAAGTCAAACTAAGAAACCCAGGAAAAATCTCTTGACCCACAACAACATTACAGAATGCTCTACAACAAAAATATCGACACAATAGTTGACCAATTAAAAGTAAGATATACATTATGGAGCTTCTAAATTTTAGCAAAGCTAAAGAATATTTATTTGACATAATTCGTCTTCAGAATGAACTAAATGTTCAATGGAAGATTTTATACAGCAAAGTGTATGTAATTTATTGCATTACATCTATACCAATGATCTTGTAGATGCTATGCCAGAACTCTTCAAGCTTTGCAATTTGGTTTTG